>CAJUYI010003423.1:0-11330 GCA_910591695.1 Galerucella pusilla | reverse complement strand
CATCGTTTTTGGACATACAACATTTGTCCTCTTAGCCATCGATTTTCTCAGTGTATTAAAGGCGGATTCATGCAACCTTCGCTATAATTACTTTTCCATGTTTTATCTACATTACATTTACATTATATTTTCACTTCCTAATGAAACCAGTTCTTGGAACGATTTTTTTATGTATTTGCAAATGCGCATGAACTGACAAGAGTAACAAGACTGGCAATTTTATTGATAGAAATCATATTTAAATCGTTTGTTGTTGTGTTGGAAAGTCTGTTATTTGCAATTATTTGGAAATTATAAGCTTCTCACGGCAAAAACGTGACCTTGTTTTTGAAACTATTAGGGATCACTCGAAATAGAGGGTATTAATAATGAGAAATAATCAATTACTTGAGTAGTCTCTTACGCCGGCAATTGTCGGCCAACCCTTTTGCTTTGCTTGCTTATTCTTGAACGCCCGGTGTTTTTGTCATAAAGACGTATGTATATTGACGTACCACGTCAACTAATGATTCTTGGTCCATTATTAGAGAGTTATTGGAACTTTTTCAAGGTCAAACGGTGATAGAGCTGCTCTTATAGTGACATATACGCATGCGCATTTGATGTTTTAAATAGGGGAAACATTATTAAGATTATAGCTTGTCCTTATTTTTGCGCGATTACTGCAGTGCACTATCCCGAGTTTATTACATGTTTCATATTTATATGTCACAATTTGTCATCTATGTCAACTGTGACACAACTGGACTGGACACAACCTAACTTTGAATAATATATTTTAATAGATTGAATGAATATAAAAAAATAATGATAATAAATATTTTCCAATGAAGATATAAACGTATGTACTTAAAAACAGTATGGTTACGTCAAAAAAAATGTACCCCCAATATAATGTCATTATAGAGTTTCATGTTTTAATAACTCCAAATTTTAAGTCTGTTTCAAGGTCGAGCACTATTTATTTAAGGTCATCACAATTACTGCAAAGCAGTAAATTCCTGTTTCCAATAACTCTCTATTATTTTGGAAAATGCCTTCAGGCGATTTTATCACTTTTGGCGCATGCGATTTCATGGTTTTCACTAAAAATATAATATAATATTATAATTTCTAGTTGAAAGTAGACCAACTTCTTGATGCATTAGTGTAATTGAAATTCAATAATGTGGTTGCATAATAGTATATTATGCAACAATCATCTAATGATGGTTATTAATACACAAGCATTAACCGGGATACGAGACGAGCCAAAGGCAAGTTTCGTATGGTTAATGCGAGTGATCAATAACCATTGCATACACCATTTTTTCTACGAAGAAATTTGATTTAGAAAAATATAAAAAAAATATACCACCCGAGATTCGAACCCGACATGTACAGATCGAAAACAATAGCGATTCCTTACTCTGCCACGGGACCACATTGCAAAATTTTGACACAATAGCATAAAGTGTATATAGGCAGGTTACTGTTATACAAAATTAGTAATAAAATAAATTATTTTAAACAAAAATTGATAGGTTTAAATCATGGAGCTACTATTAAGAGGAGATGACACAGTCGACTATCTTATAATAGGAAAGTGGTATCACATGAGTGACATTGTGATGTGAGCAAAATGGCGTCGTCGGCAGAGCCGGACTATTTAAATTTTCAATCAATAAACATATATTCACTAGTAAAATTGATAATATAGAAACACTGTAGGTATTTTGTTGTCTGCCAAGAACCTCTTTTTACAAATATCAACAACATATCTCTTGATGGAGTTCTAAGAAATCTACAAACATTAAATATAATATGAAGTTGAATAAAACTTATTGGAGCACAAAGAAATATATTCCAGTACAGTCCTTTCGATTGTTTACTAACCTATAATATGTTGTTCCTGATGATTTTTTTCGTATTTACACTGTCTCTACTTGTACAACTTCGTGAAGCACAAGAAACCATTATTGTTCAATTATTAAAATAGAAAAAAACGACACTAACAAAAAGAAAATCCAAAAATACCCAATTCACATCCACAAAACAATACTAATGTCAAGTTGACAGAGAAGTGGAAGTAAAATGGCGAAACCGATACCACTTTTATGATAGGCGTAGCGACTCCTCTCAATACTAGCTCCATGGTTTAAATATGTATTTACCTTGGTCATTGAGTATTTTTGGTCTGGTGCTCGACATTTCTTTTAAAAACTGACGCAAAAGATAAACTGTCATAAATCACTGTCAACATATTGGGTCTACCTACTTGAGTATTTGAAAATATAGATTTCTATTGGTCAATTTTTTAGTTTTATAATGAAAACCAGTGTTATAATGAGTATCATTATGAAACTAAAAATTGGCATTTAATTAACAACTTATAGTATAGGAGTAGAAAAACATAATATAGGAAACTATAGTTATCAACATTTCCTAATGTTATAATATAATGAAAATGTAATGATAATGAACGTTGCATGAATCTGCCTTTACTAAGTTATCTGTTAATTTTCGTCTCTCAGGGTTATAAGTATTTACCAAAACATCTTGTTAGTTGGTGTATTCTTTGGTTTGACTATCAGATTACTGGATTGTTATACGAACAACAAAAAATTTGTCTTTGACAAATAGAGGTGGCTGGTTTTGACACTCACGTTTGGATATGGCTCCTGTTTTTGCAATGAACATAAATTCATGAACAAGCAAATTATTGCTGTATTGGGTGAACTATAATTTCAGAAAATATGAAAAGAACTAATTCAGAGATTTCCTCTTGAAGAGTACAACATGACCCTTCTACTTCTTCTTCATGTTCTAACTGTCAACAGCAGCCTCATTAAAATAAAACTGTAGTTCTCTCTTGAAAGGATATCTATGCTTTTTGGGTCATCCAGTATTTATTAAAATTTCTCTAAATCATATTTGAAATATTTTCGTTGTAGGAAAGGGCCGAGAAGAATAAGTTGTTCGTGTATATCAAAATCCCAGAAGTTCCGGTCAGAGTGAGTTACAAAGGTTCGAAAGAAAAAAATCTGGAAGATTTAAGAGAATACTCTTTGATAATACCAACTTTGGAATATCACAATATGACTTGGACATGGTTAGATTTGCTAATGGCCATCAGGAATGACAGCAAAAAAGTTATTTTATCACAGGTACTTGATGCTTATTGCATATTTATTTATCCAAATTTAATCCCGTTTTCCAAATTTTCTTAAAATATCTAAGGTAGTCGTCTCACGTCGCGCCTTTGGTATAGGTACTGAAGGATATTATGATAAAATTATTACCATTAAATTTTTAAGTCGATTGACCGTCAGTGAATGTAGTATCTCCATCCAAATATTTACTAAAACTTTTTAGTCCTAATATGGAACACTACATTCTAAAATTGTATAATTCTCTTTTGTTTCTTCAGGCTATTAGACAGAAATTACAAATTAAAAGAAATACTGCATTTGCTGATGAAAGTTCAGCCCCACAGGAAGAGGATAAAGCAAGAATATTATTCGGAACAAGACATGTAAGTTTTTAATGGAAATAATATATTTCAGTGGATATCGAGTGTTGCATTTGATCACTAAACAAAAAAGTAACTCACGATTCTGGCGATTTTTTTCCGAATCTATACTAGCGTATAATATTATTTATTTTAGGCTCCTGAAAATAGAAGTATGAGAAAAGGTGTGTTCCGATTCAGCAAATGAAGAATAGGAAAAAAAATATACAATATTTAAAAAAACGGAAACTGTGATTTGGAAAAGTGATATAACAGTATTGGTCTAAAGATTGTCTTAAAACATGGTATTAGGTAATAATATCTGGAAAAAAAATATATATCCTATATTTATTGTATTAACATGTGTATTTATGTATATTATGTAGTAGTATCAAGGTAACTTACTATCGAATGAAAGTATCGCTTAAATTAATTTCTCGCAAAATGAATTAACGTTGACAATACTTCTATTGAACCTTTAAAAACTAGTTTACTTTTTCAAGTTCAATCTTTCCTAAGAAGTTGAATTCTGTGAAGGGGCAATTCTATCTACATACCCAGGTCGCACAAACGCATCTCGTAGTTTGTAGTCTGACTCTTTCAGCAGTCACATACCGGGTGGTGATTCGACCTTAGGACCATAGGATTTTAACATGGGAAATCAGAAAATCCTAAATATTTGCTTCCCAGCAAAAGAGAACCTAATGAAATTTTGTGTGGACGTAAAGTACATTATTTCTGACAATATTGCCATAAAATAATCAATGTTTAATAGCAAATAAGTTTAAAAATTGAGAAGATAAATTTAAAAAAACAACCTGTATTAAAGTACTTAAATTTGACAGTTGCAGTCGGAGTCGGTTATAGCGCAGAGATAGGAGCGGTTGGTTTCTACGCGGATGGCCCGGGTTCGAAACTAGCATAATATCTATTTTTTATATTCTTAATAAAATTTTGTTTTTTGATTTCGATTCAGAATTGAAGTTTCTATAAAAAGAGGAATTTTGAAAATTATAAGTCTTCGCGAATTAGTATAAGTTTCAAAACCTGAAATTTCTAAAATCCATATCTAAGGTTTTTCGATGTGGAAAGTTCCTATTTTTATAGAAAATTCAATTCAGAATCAAATGGCGTAGACTAGAACCATGCAAACCCTAAGGTTCCCGAGATATTAGCCAATATGTGAAGAAATGTCAAAAAGTCAGACCCCAGGTTTTCATAAAACTGGCCATAAAATGAGACGGGTTTTGAAAAACTTGAATTTTATTTCATTTTATGGGGTTTCAGAACAAGCAAAACTTTTTATCAAGAATAAAATTTTTCACTAAATTAATATTTAAAAATTTTTCACCTATAGGTGTCATGTGAACCGCCAGCGTCATTTTGAGAATGTACATTTGATATTTTCAATTTTTTCTGTTAAATTAAATTTAAAACACGTAAAAGTATATGCAGGATCTTGAATTGAAGAGATTTCCAAAAACAATAAAAACATTCTTTCACAAATGTGAGGCATTGTTACTTTCAAATGATTCATCCTATATTTTTAATTACCCCAAAAAATAAAATAAATTATAATAAAAAAATGGTTCATGTCTCGGGAAATTGATTCCTTTTGCGAAAAATGATCTTATGCGTAATTTCATAGACGTACTGTATGTATTTGGAAATGTTCATGCTAATATAAATATTTATTTAGTTTCGTTATTATTTAATCATGTGAAAAGATGTTTATCCCAAAAATACCCTGAAAAGTATACTGGGTATTCAATAAACAATTGGATATTAATCCGGTCAATCTAGACATTTGAAAGTACATAAATTCCCAGCAAGCTGAAAGTGCGTGTAATTGTTTATGTTGATGAGCAGCAACTGAGGTTGGAGGAAGACAAGCTAATTGCACATGTTTCTTATTTTAGTGTTTTTAACGTAGATTTTGTGGCATGGAAGAAGAAACCTCCATCCACATACTTTCCAACTGCACAGCACTTCAGAATTCTAGAGCACAACACCTGGAAGATTACTGGATAAAAGAGGAACATTTATCTAAGTTGAAGCCTGTAGATATCCTAAAATTTCTCCGGGAAATAGGACTAAAGGAACTACTAGTTTCTGAGACTCTCCTCAGAAACTATGTAGAAGTAAGGGGGCACAATAGATCTTTTAGGGCTCAGTGAACGTCACCCCAAAATACATACATATCTATCTTCTGTAAGTTCCTTGTGGCATTATTTATTATTTTTTCTCTTATTTTTTTGGGAATGAAAACCACAATAATGTTTTTTATTCTTTTATTTCGACGTTTCGGTAGAGTTCCGGCTACCTTTGTCAAGATTAAAAAATGATAAAATAATGTTTGGTCCCTATCTGACACAACGAAAAAAATATGTAAAAATAATTTGTGCATTATTATTTAGTCGTGGAGAAACGGTCATACTTAGTAGAAAAATGCTATTATAATTCGCTTTTTTTACTTTCCAAAAGAGCCCCAGCCTAGTTCAAGACGGCCTTGATTATGCCTTCTTGTCATTAAAGTAGAATTATGTTGTTTTTGCTAAACGGAAATTATTGTGAATATAACAAGTAGTTTTTTCACGATAAAAAGACGATGACATTTTTTTTTTTTTTTTTTATTCTGTTGACATTGACATTGCGAAACCAAATATTGTGATGTTCCCAAGTTGTAGTTTTATTCTTTACTTAAACATTGAAAATTTTCAATTATTTATATTTAAATGTGTAACAATAATAATAATAATTAATAGAAAGCGCGAATACTATTACTTACGTCTCTTACAGTGCCGAATTAACCCCGTAGCAAGAGTAGCAATTGCTACTGGCCCGTATATTTAAACCCACTCATCTCTGCCTGAGCGTAATTTTTCAAGGGAAACGTATGAAACGTCAGACTCTCGGTACCCGCCTCTTTCCTTGGCGTAAATAAAACACCAAATTTCATAACTATAGATAGCAAATAAACGTATAGTATAGAGTATTCATTTGTTTTTCGCCACTTTATACTTAAGAATCCATAGCAGATCAAGAGGGCTCTTTGAAAAAATCTGCTACGGGCCACGCGCTTTTTTAATCCGGCACTGGTCTCTTAAAGCAGTAAGCGGGAGAAGCGGGCCCCATTTCGGCATTCGTTCAAAATACGTTAACAAAGATGTTACCATCTCTTGACATTTACTGTTCAGCTGCTTCGGCATTTTAATAACTACACACTGCAGATTTGTCTAAATAATTTGTTATGAAAATAACTATTTTTTTTTAACTTTAAAGAAACAATGAATTGAAAAGCACCAAAAAAACTTGTAAATATTAGACGATGATCGATTGTCAATGAACGTCATAACAAACTGGGGAATTTTACCAGTTGATCTGACAATGTCTGGAAGTTTTGCCAACCCGTTAGCTGTTGATGATAAATTGTATTTACGGTTGGTAAATTAATATCTATTCTGGGGTCCATTCACTAACAGTGAGAGCTCCTACGAGAGTACACAATTATAAAGTTCGCATGCGGGCTATATCATAATTTGCAATTTCGAGAGAGCTCGCATGCGCACTTTATAAGTGATTATTCTCGTAGGAGTTCTCACTGTTAGTGAATAGACACCCTGATAAGAAGGAAATTAACTAAAAATGACATCGTCTTTTTATCGCAAAAATCCTAAATTTCTTATGTTGGTTTAAACAGATTCTAGGGCATGCCGATAATAGTACTTACACAGTGAATATGCTTTCAATGAATAAAAAAATTAACAAATTACAAATAACAATTTTGAATTTGGCGATGTAAAAGTCACTCGAACTGCTCCACTGCTCCATATAAAGCGGGTTGGTAGCTAGTACTGATTACATTCAAGGATTGGGCCACACTTTTTATGGGTTTGCCACGAAAAGCATTAAATATTAAAATAAGGAAAATGGAATAAAACAAATAATTATAAAACCACATTTTCAACAATTTCAAAAAATATATTAAATTATTGGTACAAAAATGTTTTTCAAACGTTCCAACACCAACGTTTCTCTAGGACTAAGATCAACGATGCCACTTAGTTGATTTAAAGTATAAGTGGCAGTCGTTAAAGCGTTGGATTTTTCAGGAACTAGACGTTCCAAAACCTTTTGAGTGTGTAATCGGAATGAATCGAAATAGAGATCGATAGATTCTTGTAATTGCGATAGGTCGTCTTTTTGGAGTAAAGTTGTAAGATGACCTAAAGACAAACACACCTAAAAATGAAAAGTTGGTATTAAAAACGGGGAATTTATCGTTTTATAATCAAAATAATCTTCTAAAGGCGCGAGTGATAACGAAAACTGGATATGGTTGAAATTTCCGTTCAATGACGGTGGGTTGATATTAAGTTTCTTAAAAGTTCAGTATAAATTGTTTTATAGCATTTCATTTTACTTCGTGCTATTATTTGACATCACAATTTCTTGAAACTGTTTTATATCTGTTGCTGCTTGGAACTTTGGTCCTGTGACTAATTTTTCTTAGTCACGATAGCCTCCTATCCTCCTATCCATTGCATTCTATACATCAATCAAGTTTCTTCTAAACTTATTAACAATATTATGAATAAAAAAATTAAATTAAATGAAAGGGATTGCGGTTCTCAACAAAACTCAACTTTGTACATTTTCCACTTTGTTTTGAATTACTTCAATTACTTTCTTTATGATTTCCTGCAAATTTTCATCCACACGTCCTTTATCGACAATAATCTTGGATAGGACGAGCTTAACGTAGGCTAGGTTGATGCGCGCACCATTCCCGGCGACGTGACTCCTAAATCACAACTAACGAACTGCACTTTGCCCACGCCACATACATTTATATGGAGAATCAAATAAAATCGACAATAACTTAGTATGTTACTGTCACCTTCAAATACCTACTTAGTTGTCACAAAACTGTCAGATTATATTGGAAGTTTTTGAATTCGAAAAGGTAGTATCTAATAACAGAGAATTTAATGAAAAGAAATGACGTTCCGGGTTTGACCATACGAAATTGTACAATTTTCACCATCAACTATAATTTTGAATGAAATTATTCAACAGTTTAGAGATGGGATACTTTTAGTGTTATTTTTGTTTTACTAGCCATAGTTACTTTACTTGTATTCTTTAAATTTGTGCAGTTATAGAAAAAGTATAGTGTGCAACATGTGGGCAAAGTACTTTTCTCACTCGTGTGTTTGCGTTCTTCGCCCTTCGGGCTCGTGCCACAAACTTCCACACTCGTGAGAAAAGTTGAACTTTCTCCACTTGTTGCACAATTTACTATTGTAGATCAATTTTATCAAGTATATGTTTCATCTACGTTCATTTTTGTTCAGTAATATTATTGGAGGTGACAGCTCAATCCGGCATATACTGAGAACCATAATAAAGGCTTTTCTTTTCTCGAATCACACTGAGAAAAAGTATTCTTGTTTTATGCGTATTTTTCCATCAGTAACTATTTTTGCACTTTTCGTTGACAATCAGGGCTATTCTGTAAGTAAAGTGGTTATCGCAGTTGTTAACCATAGCAACTCTGCTAACAACTTTCGATAATGACTTTAGTAACCACTTTCGAAATTTTGGTATTCTCTAATACACGGTTGGCAACTGTTGTTATGATAACAACCTTCAAGACCCAAACGTGAAAATGGACGTGACAGCGCCGCAAAATAGTTCTAATGTGCGCAAAATAGGTCTAGTCGTTTCTTTGGTTTGACAGAGTAAATAATTATAAACTTCAAATATCTTTGTGATTGTTTATTTTTTCGGTTAAGCTAAATTTAAATATATAGTTTACGATCAAAATCCTTTTGAAAAACGAATTAAAATAATTTAAAGACAAAATAAATGAAATTTGTAGCTGTATTGAAAAGGTATTATGGATTCTTATTAAGACATGTACAGTAGGATTTATAAAGATTGACCAGAAATTATAATTCTCTATAACAGAGAAAATTACCTAAAATGGTCAACTAAAGTTCTTCTTGTTCTACTACCTAAAGCTAAAATGTTCACATTTTCTTGTCTCTGAATTGGGTCTGGAATGTTTATATTCTCTTCATCATCCGGGCCAGTGGCCCTAAATCATCCATGTGTATTAGCTTTGATACATATATTGTGCAAAGCAGCACATGCATATAGAATATAAAATAAATAAATAAAAACATTCCAATAAGTGTCTGACGCAAGTAGTTTTCGTTAACAACTCCTCTGGAGCAGTTGCCAGTGAACCACTTCTCATAGCCACTTGTCATTATGCATAGCAACTCTTATAGCGACTTCACTTCAATAGTGAATACCAATTTCGCGTTTAGCAACTGACCTTGAACATAACGACAATTTACAGTTGCTATCCATAACAACTTTGCTTAGTGAATAGCCCTGATTATATCATTTAAAAAATAATTTCAACCTAAAAGCAAATTCGAATCTAATTTGGTTCTGTAAAGACCATAAGCAAAAGGCTTACATGTGGTCAAATGACATGTGAGAACGATTTGTTTTTCTCCGTAGTTTAGCTTCTTGCCAATTGCCTAGGAAATTACTGGATAGTACCTTAGTACCCTTCTTGGACTAATCTTAACAGTTGAGTTTTCACGCACTTCCTCTTGAAAATGGCCAACGTTGTATGTTTCAAAAGCATAGATTCATGAGTGTGTTTTTGCATGATTACTTCAATAGGGCAAGTCCACGTGACGGCTGATGATAAACAAGTGTTCTTTGCACATGGTAGACATACCATATATAGGTCGGTTTATAACAAACAGCTTCAAAACAAATTTCAAATATGAATCGCAGGAATATAATGGAAAAACCTTAAAAGGGAACTCTTGAAAATTTAAATCAAACAAATTGGAAACAATGCAAAGAAAGTGATGTTATAAAACAATTAACAACGAACCTTAGAACATGAAACAGACAGGAAGGAGTCTAGTCATTCATTAGCTGTATATGAAAATGCGACGGAAGTCGCCAATTGCAACACCCTAATTATGACTCATTTGTGAAGTTGACGTTGACTGACGTAGATTATTTATGTAGTTTTTTTGGTGAAAATAAGTTTAAACGAAAGTATTATCAGAAGTATTATTCTATATTCGTATTTTCATTGCTCCTACAACATAATATATTCAATACATCACAATAAGCTACAATTTTAAAATAAAATTTTACATATCCCATACCCTATACAAATACAAACAGTAAGCCACTGTCAAAACGGAACCGACTATTCGCCATTTGCAGCCTCCTATTTGGACACAAACTTATTTGGTCAATGCTCCTTCCTGTCTGTTTTATGTTCTAAGCAACGAACCATTTTCGTTTTCTGCTTCCCATTGGCCGTTTTTTTGTTTTTTATTTGAAACACTATTAATGTATTCAATAGTTTTCTGTTTTGCTTCTATTTTCGTTGAAACACAAACTTGGAAAAAAAATTGATGTAAATAAGAATTTCTAAATTATTACCTGCTCCACGAGATGATCTCTATGCTTATATTCACTAAAATCGTCCAAATTTTGAGAATTCTCCAAAGCTTCCAATAGCGCCGTCCACGAAGAGAAGAAAAAATTCCCATAATGTTCTCTTTTAGTCAGACACGAGAGGGATAGAGCTGCGTTAATTCTAACTTTAAAATTTTTAAAACTTACTACAAGGTCTGTTAAAGCTTTAAAAACGGAGACCTACAAAAACACAAATAAGTTTATTACATTATCCTGTTCCGACTTTTCTTATTTCACGGATAGGTTTATTTTTGATTATTCATTCCCCGATAAATATATACGGAGCGTCCATAAAGTAACGCATAAATTCATT
>CAJUYI010003422.1:0-17194 GCA_910591695.1 Galerucella pusilla | reverse complement strand
GCGTTTAGCAACTGACCTTGAACATAACGACAATTTACAGTTGCTATTCATAACAACTTTGCTTAGTGAATAGCCCTGATTGTTTATTGTACATCTGCTGTTCTACAATACCCTAGTGATCCAATAAAAATGTTACTCTGGTTATTGCAGCAATTGTATCCATGACAACTTGCATATCTAAAATAGAGAAGGATCTTTGCAATTACTACTTTTATAGTAGAATTAAAAGGTATCATAATTATCTTTAATTCAAATGTAATCCGGAACGATAATATTTATAGTGTTACCAAAAGTATAATGCACGAGGATATTCTTTAAAATAAATACGTGTGCACAAAAATAGTGAAAGATAAGCGGCTTTTTTCTCTATGAAGACGCGACGCCACACCATTTTTTCAAATATTTAATAATGACAAGTGACACCCAGAAATGTCAATTGCCAACAGGATAGAGAGGTAACTTGTCACAAATATTAATAGTGTAACGAAGTTTGATTCAAGGATATATAAATAGTGAGAAATATCCTTCTAAAGAAATACGCTTGTACAAAAATATTATATAGTGCAAGATGAGGCTTCATACTCTGTGGTCTCCATATTTAAAAAAAGAAGAAATGTATGTAAATCATAAAATGCCACGATAAGATAGAGAGGTCATTAAATAAAAATATACTAATACAATAGGTATGCAACTAAGCATGCGATACTGCCTATTCAGTTGCGTACATCATAGCTAAGCTGCAATACAGAGTGTCCAAATAGAATTATCCTACTATGTATAGTAGCAAGAGGAAGAATTTTAAAAAGAGCGCCACATATCATCAGAGTATTTTTTTCACAATTATTATAAGAAATACATATGTCTGCTATTTCTCTTATTCGCTATTTCTCTCTTTCTCTCTCTTATTATTTATTCAAGCTGTCAATAGCGCTAACCTCAATCAATCCTTGACCACAGATTAAGTTGACATCTAGAAGCGTCTAAAAAATCAGTGTATCGAATTTGTTATCTGAAAGAATTAAAAACAATTCGTAGAAACTAATAAAAAATTCCATAATGTTTTGATCCAATATTCGATTAGAGTAAGAACCGACAGTAAAAGTAACATTAATTGCACTACAAAACTTATCCGGAAAAATGTTGTGCAGGTTATGTTTGTTGGATGAAGACGAAAGTAATTACCAAAAGCTAGAAGGTGCTATATGTGATAGGTTAAGGGCTGTATTACGGAAAAAAGTAAGGATAAAAAATTCAATAAATGACAACTAGTTCTTTATCAATGAAATTAATGGAATGTTTTTTATTTTCAGTATAAACAAATAGGTGACTCGGTTATTTGTAATGTATGTGCAAAGAAATTAGAGGATGCATTTGATTTTATGACTACTAGTGTTAAAGCACAAAAAATAGTGTCACTCTATGGTGGTTCTGATACCAAAGTTGTGTATGTTAGTGATAATAAACTCGGTATTACTTCTAAAAAATGATAAAACTATTAAATTATGCAAAACGTGTCTGACACTTATTGAGAATAACTTGTGTATAAATTTACTGGGAACTTATGATATTCTAGATGTCTTAAAAATATATATTCCAGAAGTGGTAAGATTTTACTATTAGTCTTAAATGTAATTAAATTGTCAATTATAATGCTTTTTTCATAAAGTTTATTAGGTTTTGTTTTGTTTTCATTTATTACTAGAATTTCCAATAAGTCTGTGTATTGATTTATTGACAATCAATTAGGTACATCAGTCTAAAAATCAGTTATCATTATACCAAGTTTGGGTGTTTGATACAACGTGATATTTTGTTTTTTTAGGTTATACATGAAAGAGAACCAACTTTATTGTGTTACAAATGTCTAGATAGATTAAGGATATTTTCTGAAATTATCAGTATGGCAAATAATACTGAAAATATGATCACAAGATACTGTAATGAAAAAGATGTAAAAAATCTCCAACAAGTTACTTTAGACCTTTTAGTTGCAGAAACAAATAGTAAGAATTGCATATATTAATAGTATCAATAAAGTTAAATAATATTGAATTATCTGTAAATTACTGTTTCAAATTTCTTACCAGATTCAAAAGTATCAAATGATGACAGTGTGTTGAAGTTGTTGGGTGGAGATGAATTTTTCGATTTAGAAAATGAATTGCTTTCAACGGATAATACGTCTGGTATAATGGAAGATTCAAAAAAGAGAATAATAAAGAAAATCATAGAAGAAGATGTCGATCTGTTTTATAAAGAGAAACCTGATTTTGATCTAGATGAATCATTTTCTGATGAAAGTGAAATAAACAGGTAAATACAAATATTTTTATATGGTTTTAAATATAAAAATATTTAAATATTTTAGTAATCAAAGGAATATCTTTTTCAATATTCAAAGTCCCCAGCTTATGCTTTCTGACAATGATGATGATATTGAATACAAAAATAATCATAGAACTGTTGAAGAAACGTCCTTAAGACATTCATTTGAAACCGAAGAATCTTCCTTATCGCCTGGAGCTTTAAGTGATAGAAATTTTTATGAATGCGAAGAAGTGCAAGAAGATTTAAAGAAAGATACTAGGTAAGTTTTCTATCACAACATCTGCTCATTCTATAATTGAAATGTTTTTCTGTTTTAAGCGAAATTACAAATTCCAATCCTTTCATTTTTTTTAACGACTTTGCACAAAATTCATCCTCGTGCACTTGTAATGATGGATCACTGACCCAGAAAAAAGCTAAACGAAAATTGTGTGATAAATGTAAATGGAAAAAAGTACTTGGATATAGCAGTGAAGAACCAAATGTGAGTAGAGATAGTATGGATGATGATGATGATGATGATCTAAATGCAAAAAAATCTAAAAAAGATGGCAAGAAGAAATGTAGAAAAGCTTACGGAATCGAATTTAAAGAGTTGTGGTGTACACAGTGCAGGTAAGGCGCTCTACCCTTTTTTTCCTGGAAAAATAAGTAATTTGCTTGATCCATAACCAATTTTCTGCTTTTTTTCTATTCCATTTGATTTTTTTAGGTGGAAAAAGGCTTGTACACGATTTGGCAATAGCAAGGCTGTGAATAGACGATAAGGGCTACAAGAAAAATCTTCAAAAAGAGATTTAATACCTGTGATTATTGTGAAAAAAGTTTTTGTACCAACCGAAATTTTGTAATTTAATATTTTAATTTGGAAAACAGGGTTAGAAAATAAAAAGAAAGGGACTGGCTTGGATGTTTTATATTAATCGGATAGATGATTGTATATTAATTTTTTTTGTAGTTTTGCGATGTTTTGTTGCTTTATACAGAGTGTCCACGGATGGAGTATCCTATAGAGAAAAGAGAAATTTTCCACATCGAAAAACCTTTTAGAATTTTCAGGTTTTTCTAAGTCCATACCGAAACTTATACTAATTCGCGAAGACTCATAATTTTCAAAATTCCTCTTTTTATAGAAAATTCAATTCTGAATCGAATGGCGTAGACTAGAACCTTGCAAACCTTAAGGTTCCCGAGATATTAGCCAATATGTGAAGAAATGTAAAAAGTCGACTCCAGGTTTTAATAAAACTGGCCATAAAATGAGACGGGTTTTGAAAAACTTGAATTTCATTTCATTCTATGGGGTTTCAGAACTAGCAAAACTTTTTATCAAGAATAATATTTTTCACTAAATTAATATTTAAAAAATTTTCACCTATAGAATACTCCATCCGTGCACACGCTGTATAAACATTTATTGCAAAATTCAGTCTATGTCTTAAACAGTAGATTTATTTGTGCAAATTATTACCATTGATGTAATTATTGTGGGCTGTGTGGCTGGCTGCCACATAATGCGAAGAGGGGTATATAACAATTGGGAACTAAATTTCAATGATCTGTATCTTGAAAAAAAAAGTATTATACTGTGAAGTGAATATTCGACGGCTGTTGTATTATAAAAATTCTAGTTCGGTTTTTTGATAAACGGATTAAAAAAAATATTTTATCGAATAATTTAATAAGTTTTTGGTTCAACTTGAAAAAAAAAAAACTGAAAATCAAATTTTTGCTCATTTTTGTTTCATATTTTTGATTCTCCTTGAAATGTAATGAAACTTTAATACTGGAAAAAATATTTTTGTAACATCAGGTGTTGCTTCATTAAAATTATTTTTCCAAGCATCGCTGATAAATGTATAAATTATGTCCTTATTAAATTAATATTGCTTATACTAATAATTTTTCAAGGATTACTTTACCCTGTGATCCTGTTTATTAGTTATTGTTTGTAAATAATATATAATATGTTTTAAAAATTTAGATCATAAACGTACCTATATCCATTAAGAATTTTTTCCGAAATAAAAAAAATCGGTATCTGTAAATATGTTTCTAACGAGTCTTGGGAATAGTTAGAAAGTGATTTGTTTGAGGTGTGACAAAATTTTAATATGTATTTTCAAAGAAAAATCGAAATTTTCTTATAAAAAAAACTCGAAAGTTATTTTGAAGCATTAAATTTTTGCCCCACCCTAAATAATTTTCGTAGAATGCTTCGTGCATAAAAGAATATATTTTTTAGAGCTTTTTTTGTATATGACGCGTGTATTTTTTATTTTTATTGGAGATATTTAGGGAGATGATTTCGACTGGTATCAATATTGTTCATTTTTGTACTTTTCAATAAAATATATATTTTGAAATATTTGTTTTTTCTTCAACTTCGAAATGACGTTCCTTTGTATTATGTCATTCGTTTGCTGCTGTCAATCACTATGTTTTGACTCTATTGAAATTTTTCTCCGATCGTGGGAGAAGTGACATTATTTTGACCTGTTTTCTATGCGCAAAGCACAACATTCCAGAATAGTGGGCAGTTGCTAAGCAATTAGATAATAACAGTGCGGTATATTATATTACGTAACGAGTGTGGAAAGTGACATTTTTCACACGAGTTGGAAGTATTGTCTCCTGCGAGTGTGAAAAATCACTTTCGCACAAGTAATGTACACTATTTTTCCTACGACCATGCGATAATAATTGTAACAAATATTGTTTAATATAATGGTTTTTTTTAAATAATGTTGACATTGGTGAGTGCGGAAATAAAATGGGTGGAATTCACTTTGCAACGAGCTATGTACACTATTTTTCCTACGGCCATAAATATTTAAACAGTACCTTATGTTTTTCGCTACTATCAGTATCATATTATAATAAAAAACCGAGACTAACACTTTTTATTTCAAGTTTATCTCACAATTATAATTTGTTTACACTTTTATGTAATAAATATTTCACTTACACTTCACAAAAACTATTTCTATGCTTTGTGCTATAATTTGAGAATTTTGACATAAGCCTACTTTATTATTTTTCACTTTTATAATTAGTATATATTTTCAACGATCACGCGATAAATTTACGAAATATGATGGTTTTATTTATTTGAAAACATCAATAACTGTACCTACCTACAACATATGATTATTTTTAAAATAATCAGTTTGTAGTGCAAAATATTTTCAAAATAACGCAGAAGACTTTTTAATTCTATTCAATTTGATTTTTTTAAATTCCTACAGCTGTCCGAGAATGCTGGAGTAGACCACGATTCGATTTCCGGCCGTACCTAGTTGTTTTTTTTATCACAAAATTTGGCGAATCTTAATAATTTTTGAACAGACTGTGTGCTATATTTGTAGTTATTACGTAGGTAAATTTAAATAAGAAAACCACGTTAATCGAATTCATGCGAACCGTGCGATATAATATCACACTAGGGTGATATAATAGCGTACGGTTCGCGTCACTATGATGATATGAGAAACTTTCCGCCAGAGTAGAGAGTGCGATATACATTAATTTCCTATATGGTCGTAGGAAAATATTCTTACCGCACTGCTGTAGCGTGCAGTAATGTTACAAATGGATTATTACAATAAAATGAAACAAATTATGGTTTTAATTTTTATATTGATGAAGTTGTTATAAAGAAACATCTAATTTATAACGATATTCTTGAACACAAATTAATTGTTGTTAATATTTAGATTTATTGTACAATTTGTAAATTGTACTGGAGGGCAACGAGAATTTATAGACGTTGAAGCTGCATGACTAATAATTTGGTTTAACTCGATTCGATCATTTTCATTTGAAGTCGAGGCAGGGGTGTTGTATATTTTATTAGCCACTTCTACTTTATTATTAAGTGATTCGTCAATATATTCGATCGGAGAAAAATTATTTTACTTTTGTCATAACAAAGTAATTTCCATGGTTAGCACTTTTATATTTCAATATGAACATAGAGAAACCTATCTAAACTTACTTGATTACATCTTGAATGAAATATATTCTAATTAATTTTTTAAATGTAATACGATCGAAGGAAAAATAGTATGTATAATTCGTGGGAATAGCATATTCCCAAACTCCTGTGTTACCAATTATCACAGTCGTTTTGGAATATTATGCTTTTCCCCCTAATTATACAATAATATACTATTATAGGTTGCATATGTTGATAAAAAATATAAATTTATATTTAAAGAGAGATTTTGTAATTAACATAAAAATAATTACTTACATCAAAATGATCTTCACAGCAATAGTAACTAGTTGTAATCTGTTTATATTCTCTTCTAGCAGCTATAAAACATAATCAGAAAGTGGCTAACTTCATCTTCAGGTTTGTGACGTATCTGCAGTGAAAGTTGCAAACATTTAGGAAGTCTTAATTTCCAGTTTTCTCCTGAAATATTCGGTTTAAAAATTGTCCAAAATAACTTTTGCAAAGAAGTAGGTACTAATATATATTTTAATAAAATACCAAAAACACGGATATCAGTTTAACACCCCATTAGCAAAGATGTAAAGCGACCTGTAACAAACTCTCCACTTTTGATGGTATTCCATTTTTGAATCTTTGAAGATAATTTATAGCGGAAGATAAAAGTTTCATTCATATAATTGAGTTAGTTTTCTAATTTAAAATACACCCAGCTGGCGGAGAGCGTTATCAAAATATGATTTAACGTATCTATATATTTACTTCAAAAGATAACAATTGTTTATCAAAAAATTGTTACATTTATCACCAATCAATATATAA
Source organism: Galerucella pusilla (assembly GCA_910591695.1). Classification (NCBI taxonomy): domain Eukaryota; kingdom Metazoa; phylum Arthropoda; class Insecta; order Coleoptera; family Chrysomelidae; genus Galerucella; species Galerucella pusilla. The sequence goes on along the minus strand of CAJUYI010003422.1, from coordinate 10,086 downwards.
GCAGCGTCACTTAAAGAAAAACACAGCGGTGTTCGAATATTGTGTATGTATATTTTTGGCATTTATTAACAAACTAGCGAGTAGCATGTTTAAAAAAATAAATAAAATAAGAACAATCGCCGATAAAAATAATCATGATCTGGAGTAAGTATTCTTATAATTTATGATTGATCTATACCAATAAATTCATTTCTTTTATTATGCAACTATTTTTTATATAAAATATTTTATGCGAGTGAAAGATGGATAGTTAATGTTACTAAATAGTTATTTTGCCGTACTTGAAATTTCTCTTTTTTTCTAATGAATCTAATATTATTATTCTAACCCGAATATATTCCCTTTAAAATATTAATCTTGAAAATTTGCTAAACTAGGCAATACACAATACAATAGATACGTTACGCCATCTCTTTGTAACATCAGTGAAATACATTATTAACAGAACCTCTGTTTTATATTTTTGCAGTGCTGATTCGAGTTCAATCGAATTAGAATTGAGGAAGATAAAATATTTAAGACATTTTCCAAGTATTGAACATGAACAAATATTAAAGAAGTATAGTTGCGCATTGGTTAGCGATTTCCTACGTCAAGGGTATCTTTATGTTACCGGAAATTATCTAGCATTTCATTCTAATATTTTTGGATACGTTACAAAGGTAAGAATTACAAACCATATTTATACCAAGCAATAAAGCGTTAAGACTTCATAGAAAATAAGTACTTTTTTGCACTTTATCTGGACAAAGAACAGGTACCATGGGACAATTACAAATTTTTAACGCAATATTTTGCAATAGGTCTGGATGCGTTATATATAGTCCGATTTTGAATTTGAGAACGGTTTTGGAAAATACTGATATAGAAAAACAAACGGTATATCTTGGATTTGTGGAAAAAGGCTGCGAATTAGGTAAAAAACGATAGGTAATACGTCCGAAAATGTCAGAGCGTTGCATATTATTATTCTATTCACTTAATGTTTTGCCGATTATATTAAAATAATGTCATGAAGTGTCGTCAAAAATCTGGTGTGCATGGAATATTAAATTTTTTTAGCTATTAATTCCATTATGCGGCATAGAAAGTATCACAAAAGAAAAAACAGCAAAGATTATACCGAATGCAATTGGAATAACAACACCAGAGGCAAAATATATATTTGCAAGCTTAATATCAAGAGATAAAACATTTGATTATACAAGAAAAATATGGCAAAAGGCTAAAAGCGATACACCGAATTCTGATTTTGAATATTTTTCTGACGTAAGTTAAGTTAGAGTGAAATAGATTATGAATTTATGACTTGAAATGTGTCAAGTGTATTGAATCAAATTTTATTTGTTACACAGTCATGCTCCAGTGCTGGTACATCTGAAGAAGAAGTTGTTACTACAAACCAAACACAAAGTAAGAGCTTGTCACATTTACCCAATTTAGCTCGCAAAACTCAGTTCTTAAATGATTTGGGATTGGGCACAATAATAATATATTATACACCAAGGTGGTGGAGACTTTTATTATTGACCGAGCGGAATAAGGTGCGAGGTTTATAAATGTCTTTAACATCATGGTGCATATACAATTTTTTCCACTACAAGCCAAATTTAAGACAAATTAAAAATAATTCACAAGCGCACCACGAGAAGCGTTTACCCCGTCGTCTGAGTGACAAGTAGACTGTCAGTTTTCGATATATTATGAACGTACTCGTTATGTCATCAGTCATTTTTAGTTGAGCGCGAATTTTAAACTAAAGGCATTTTTATTCAAATAATTTTATCTTGATAAGTAATTTCAAGCAGCAATCATTATTTAGGCCTCAGTGAATTTTTCCCCAATATACATATACACAAGTAACTTATTTGATATTTCGGCGCAAACTTGGCAGTGATCTAATCTCAATTACAGATGCAGATATGATGACTCATCTCTCTAAATTTATTATTCATTCTTTTCTAGCTTTACCACAAGACGAACAAAAGCATTTGATAAATCGTTGTAAACACTCAAAAATCTACTACTTCACATATTATACGGCAATCATTCTAATTGTTTGTCTTTTTTTATCATCTGTAATATTGTTACAACGAATTTTCAAAATACATAACAAATATTCCGATAGAGACGATTCAAAAATGTTACAAACTGAAGAGAGATCACTTGGACCCATCAACGATTTCTTAGACGATAAGCTCAGTCTTGTTTCTACTGTAAGTTAAAATGTATTTCGTGTGTATTAACCACTACATATTTTCTACGGTTGATTAAACTTCATAACTGCTTTGTGTTGAACCAAAATTAGATTCTTGTTCATACATTCTAAAGAAACAAATTACATCGAGCCTTATTGAATCAAATTTAATAGTGTAGTTATTACGTCGCTAGTATAAACTGAAGTTGGACACAAATTTTGACATGGAACATAATTATTATAAGATAGTGAAGTCACTAAAATTAAAGTAGAAAAGAAGAAGTTTAAGACAGTGAAAGATGTCAAAATAATGTCAACATATGTATTTGTCATGAAACTAATCACGTATCTGTATTATGAGTTGCATAGTTTCAGTAAATTCTTTTATCCATTGAAGTTGAAGACCCTATTGATAATTTCTTTTTTTTTTAGGTGATAGATTCTTTAGAAAAGTTTTATTCTTTATTAGATGAAAACCACGAAATGTCTGATAAACCTGCCAATTTTGTTAGACGATAGAAAGGGTAGAGGATTCATCTTGAAGATTAAATTGTTGAATAAATTCAAATATACATCACAATACCGATTTGTTTTTTAATTGGATACCTCATTTCTATCCCAACTAACTTAACAAATGGCTTGTAACCAAAGTTATTGCAAGATTGTCCCGTTTTTAAAGGCAAAGCAGTCACTCTTCTCCATGGAGGTAAAAGAGAGGAGAGAACATAACAGTATAAAGAATCATCGACCAAAGTGGCTTCTCAATATGGCCGACTTCCATATTAAAACGTAAACAAACCAGAGGCTTACATTGAATTATTCAATTATGCATCTTTTTAAGGTGGAATAAATTGGATAAAAGCAGTCTCCAAACACTATTATACAACTCTATATCAACTTAAATTCATACATATTCATAAATAACCTTTATAATACTGAAAATCACTATTTTTTCAACGTGGCTTTTCAATTTGACATATTTCAGTAGGTATATTAAGGTTATCTATTAGCGTTTTCTGCTTGCTGCACTGGTGCGCACCAGTGCTGCACTGTACGGGCGTATCGTTTTCCGGTTACCTTTTCGGTGCGAACTTTTTTAGTGTTGGCGTTTTCTGCTTACGTCTACTTTGCTCTCAGTGCGCACCTAGGGCAACTTTATCGACACTTGCTCCGGGAGTCACTGCATTAGTTCCAGTGCAAATATGACTGATGTTTAATTACTTTTTGTGAAGAATTTATAGAATCCTCTTCATCTGCTAGTGATGATGAAATACAATTTTTGACCAAAGAAAATGTCGAAAATAAACCACGAATTGAGGGTTATGTGGAACAAGTTGTAAAAAAATATTCCGAAGAATCATTATCTATCGAAAGCTTCAGCATCTCTCCATTTTTCAAAAAGTCAATGTGGTCTTTGGTTTCCATCATTAATTAGTATTTTTGTTAAATATTATCATTTCATATTTCATGTCATATTTAGATTAGGTGCTTTTGTAGAGGTTAAGGTTATTTTGAGCGGAATTTAGGCCGTCAGAGGTCTCTAGTTAAAGTGCACTGAATAGACGAATAGAGCTTTCGTTTTCTGCTTGATTTGTCAAAACGTTAGTTCCTCGGATAACCCGCAAAAGTGCATGACGTAACATGTTGCACTCAGTGCGCGCTTGCACTGGTGAAGCAGAAAACGCTATATGTTGACAAAAGAATTGATGACTAATGTCACTAATGTGGCTTCTTAATATGGCGACTTCCGTCGAAAGTTGGTTGAATTACTACCACGCTTACCTTCCCTCCTCTCTCTTTTACCTCTATGCTCTTCTCTTATAATGGAGTCTAATAATGATTGGTGTTCTGTGCCAAAGGGCAATATTCATGTGCCGCAAGAGAGAGAAATTAACTTTTCATAGGTTTTCAGAGGAGAATGAAAATTGTATAAAGTTAATCGATAAATTCACAATAAACTAGCTGTTTTCAAGAACAAAAACTTTGTGTGATTTTAATGTACTTACCATTCTGTAATTATGGATTTTTCGGATTTCGGATTGCAGAGCGCTTGTCTGTCTGGAGACGAGTACACAATTTTGTCACTGAATAGTTCCATTCCCTTTTTCCATATAATGCCTATTATATGGTCTGCATACAACTTCTACTACACACCGAGAACTTTCGGTCTCTTCTACATACTTCATAAAGTCCAATAATAGTATATTATACACTAAGGTGGTGAAGACTATTATTATTGACCGAGCACCAAGATTATTTGCTTTGCCCCGAGCGGAACAAGGCGCGACGTTTATAAATGTCTTTAACACCATGGAGTATGTACAATTTTTCCACTACTAACCAAATTAAGACAAACATTTAAATTAATTCACAAAAGTACCACGAGAAGCGTTTACCCCGTCGTCTGACTGACAAGTACACTGTCAGTTTTCGATGTATTCTGAACGTACTTCTTATGTCATCAGTCATTTTTGGTTGAGCGCTTATGGCATTTTTATTCACATAATTTTATCTTGATAGGTAATTTCAAGCAGCAAATATGTTAAAGACAATCTCCTGTGTATACAACATTATTTTGAACATGTTTTTGTTGAACTACTATACCTGAATTCTCAAAATATTCGAATTTGTCCATTATTGACCTAGGTTAATAATAGAAAAAATTATTAACCTCTAATAAAGAAATTCAACTTCTCAGTTGGCTAGAAGAAGCAATAATGGTCAACTTCACAGCTAGTAGTGAAAAAACTTAATTTTAATTTGGCCATTTGTCTTTGTTTATAAGAGTAACATTGAAGTATTTTATCACTAGCTTTTTTCTAACACTGACTATTCACACCTTAGCAATAACCCTAACCAATAATTGTTATATCTAAATGAACATTAATTAATAAAAGCTAAAAGTCATCCGAATCACAGGTTTTAACATAACAACGTTAAAAGGGCCTAAGCCACGCTTCAAATATACTCTAAACACGAAATAAACAATGAAATTGACATGGAAGAAAAACTAGGGTTATAAATCAATGTGGTAGGAAGATGTTATCTATGGTAGGAAGTAACTTCAACTGCTCGCCGCCGGTAGCGGGAAAATCTACACCTTTTTTTTGAAACTTTTTTCTGGAATTTTTGATACATTCCGAGATAATCCCGGAAAACGTCAAATTGGGGCAGTTTTCCGGTTGTACTGCAAATACGCAGGATATTTAGACTGGGCAATATGATATACGTAATCTCCAACCCAAAAAACGTTGAAAAAGTCCTCTTGCCCTGTTTGGCATCATTTCGAATTCAGCTGCTAGTTGTCTGGACTATAAGGGAAAACAAAAACAATAATGACTGATAGGTTAGGGTGAGTTTTGGAATGGAAGTGATCTTCAACCTCACCCCTCTACATATTATGGTAGTGGAAAGTGTTGCAGAAAGAACAAGATACAGACTAAGTAGAGAGGTAATCATTAAAAAAAAACACCTCCTCACTTCTTAGGTTGTCTACCTGGAACCTGGAACATGCCACACGACAGTATGATGAAAAAGTATAACTTTTCAAAGAAATTCGTTACGGAATTAAGCAATAAGAAGGAATGGGATCCAAATACCATCACCAGACTTGGAAAGAAATCCATTCAATGGTACACAGACGGCTGAAAAGCAATAGAAGGAACTGGGATAGGAGTGTTCGGGCCAGGAACCAAACACTCTGAAAGCTTGGGAAAAACCCCAAGTATCTTTCAAGCGGAAATCCACGCCATAAGAAAGTGTGCCCAGTTCAATATTGATAGAAGATACAGAAGACAAAGGATTATCATAATGTCAGATAGTCAAGCAGTCATTAAAGCACTGAGCTCTTGTGTAATCAGTTCCAAAATGGTGTGGGAATGTCTAGACAAACTCAATGAACTAGGCGAGAACAATATAGTTACCTTACTATGGATTCCAGGACACACTGGAATAGAAGGAAATGAAATAGCAGATGAACTAGCAAAGAGGGGGACTGAAATACCTTTCTGGTGGCCTGACCCTTTTTGCGGAATCAGCCCCAATGTAATATTGGAAGAAATATGTAAAGCCGAGAAAAAGACTGACCATTGAAAAGATCTAGTAGGGCTTATACAATCAAAGACTCTTCTGGGTGACTACAACCTGTTGAGATCCAATGAATGTTAAGTCAAAGTAAAACTGCGCTAAGAGTTGTAACAGGGATCCTTACGGGACATTGTCGCCTGAATGGGCACCTGAAAAGGCTCAAAATAGTGGAGGGAGAAGAATGTAGATTTTGTGGCATGGAAGAAGAAACCTTCATCCAGATAATTTCCAACTGCACAGCACTTCAGAATCCTAGAGCACATCACCTGGGAGATTACTAGATAGAAGAGGAATATCTACCCAAGTTGAAGCCTGCAGATATCCTAAAATTCCTCCGGGAAATAGGACTAAAGGAGCTACTAGTTTCTGAGACTCCCCTCAGAAACAAAGTAGAATTAAGGAGGCACAATAGATCTTTAAGGTCTTAGTGAATGTCACCCCAATTACATACATACATACATAGGGTAAGTTTTCGATACATTGATGATAATTTCGTTTAATTGCGTTTCTGAAATAAAAATGTATGATTACGTTATCTTGAAATAGTATAATGAGCAAACAGGTACAAGAAATTGAATGCTGGATGATATTAAAATATTACACTTGTTAAGATAAAAGATAACGTTTTATATATAAATAAATTTCGTAGATAAATACAATATCTTAGAATAAAAGTGTGTAAGTTAATAAAAATGTCTTATTTATTATATTTACTAGTGAGTTTACCAATACTTGTGTATTTATATATAAAACATAAATATTCCCATTGGCAAAAGAAGGGAGTGCCAACAATAGAACCTTCTTTCCCGGCTGGAAGTTTTCAGGATGTTAAAGATGGAAAAATTTCTAATTATGATTTTCACAAAAAATTTTATTTCGATTTGAAGAAAAAAGGAAAGAGATTCGGAGGATTATATGAACTGCTTTCACCAGTTTTTGTTCCGGTGGATTTTGAATTAATTAAAAATATACTGCTGAAGGATTTCAGTCATTTTACCGATCATGGTTTGTATGTCAATGAAAAAGCGGATCCTTTGACGGGAGGCTTGTTCCTTTTGGAAGGAGAAAAATGGAGGAATCACAGAGCTAAGCTCACCCCCACGTTCACATCAGGTGCGTACTCTGTTATTTAATACGGTTTACCATATTTTTTTGGAAAATACGAATTAGGCCAGTCGGTATGGGTCATTTTAGACCCAATGTACAAGGAATTAGCAATACGGCTGATTTTTATAAATACCTTGAAGTATGTGGATTAATATAAAAAAAGTTTACCTTATAATACAATAAATCATTGGGGCCAAAAATGTATGTAAATTAATTGATTTTGTAATTATATATTCTTGATCTTAGAAGTTTCCGCAACATTTCTACGCTAACCCCATTAAAATTAGTCCAGTTTTATCAAAGTTACAGTACTTAATATTTTCTTGTAAATTCAAGATTCCTAAAATTTACAAGATAATAAAAAGTGCCATATTTCGTAATTAGGAAACTTTATTTGTGGAACAGACAACCTAAATAACAGTTTCCATCCTTCGAAAAATTGTTTCAAGGCCACCTTATTATATAATATATTTTTTATTGAGATACTAGGTTTTTGATTGGAATATAATATTTATTTTATATCTGAGTAATTTGCTAAAAATGATTATGTGCTATGACAAAAAAATGCCATCTTAAAGCTGACACTTCCCTCTTCAAAACGCCATATTACAATAATTATTCATATCTACATTATAACTGTAACCGCCGCGCTTCAGAAAATAGAGTCGTGTGGATGCGGAACACATACTTAGTTTACCGAATTTTTTCCGGACAAACCATTGCTCGGACGAAAGAAACGCAAGTGACCTTTTTTGTTACAAAGCACTCCCCCTATACGGTGGTATTTTTTATTTTCCTTTGCCTTCCTCCCAGCGCGAAATATTAGAAAATTTCGAAAAAAAATTTTGTTATTTTTTTTTCTAATTTGGGAAATCGATAGACTGGTAAACTTTTTTTTATATTAATCTACATACTTTAAGGTACTTATGAAAAAAAAAATCAGCCATATTGCTAATTACTTGTAGGCCTAAATACGATTTGTCAAATCGTCGATATAGAATATCGTAAACTATTGACTTAAGGCATACCACATAACAAAAAAGCACTTGGATTTAATTCTGGAGATCGAAGAAGCCAGTGTTGATGAAATCCTTGACCAATCCAATGGTTGGGATAAGGTGCATCTAAGTATTCCCCAGAAATCTGAAATCACCACTTAGATTTTCGTAACTGTTGATATCTTTGATTTGAAATAAAAAAATTGTTCATAGGAAAAATGAAGATGATGTTTCACACACTGGCGACTTGTTCCAAAGGTTTTAAAGAATTGTTAAGAGAAGAAGTAGCCAAGAAGGAACCGATCTTTATAAAAGAATTGTTGGCCAGATTTACGACTGACATTATCGGATCGGTAGCTTTCGGTCTAGAATGTAATTGTATGAAAGAACCGGATAATGAATTCAGAGTTCAGTTAAACAAAGCCTTTGGTATAAACAGTAAATTTAAGAAAATGCTCAGACTTGTATCTCCGAATTGGTTTTTGAAAGCAATCAATTATAAACAAACTGACGAAGAAGTCGAAAAGTTCTTCATTAAACTTGTAAAAGATACCATCGATTACAGAGAGAAGAATAATGTTTATAGAAAGGACTTTTTGCAAATGCTAATCGAGTTAAGAAATACAGGTGAGCATTAAATGTACTGGCAATAAATCTGGTACAAAAAAATAAAATTTTCTTTTTAATTCCATTAGGTAAAGTCACCGATGATGAAATAACGAAAACGTCCACTCTTGGAACTCCATTTTTAACTTTAAACGAGCTCATAGCTCATTCCTTTACCTTCTTTTTGGCTGGTTTTGAAACGTCTTCAACAACAATGAGTTTCGCTCTTATGGAGTTAGCGAGAAATCAAGACGTTCAAGAAAAACTTAGAAAGGAAATAAACGAAGTGTTGGAAAAATATAACGGCGAGTTAACTTATGAAGCCATTCACGAAATGCAATATTTGGATCAAACTCTTAATGGTAAGATAGATAAAAATTCAAATGACGTTTATTTGACGATTTAGTAGTTATACTTATCATCTTGGTAAATAGAAGATTATTTTTATTGTTTCTCAATTTTGAGTGTTTGTTACACTAAATTATTATATAATAATAATAATAGCAGATAAAGTAAAATAACATACAAGGTGTTTCATTGGGAAAGGCACCAGCTTTAACTATATAGATGGACATCGCTCTGGTGGTCCAAAAAATTCTATTAAATGTGTATTCCACACTTTAAAACTAAGATACAGGGTGTTTTATCAATTTGGCGTATTCCTTTCTCACCTCATGACTTCCGAACGGCACTGTACTGCAGAATAGCGTCAGTTAAAATAGCGCTAGGTTAAAACAGCGGTGGACAAAATAGTGCTGGACAAAAAAGCGCTGGACAAAATAGCGCTGGACAAAAACAGCGTCGGACTGTCAGCTAGTCGTGAAGCGATGTTGAATTGACTTATGGAAACTATTGTTATGACTATTACTTATGAAAAATAATGTATTTCTAATTATGCTAATTCGGCACTATATTCTATTTTTATGAGTAGTAAAATAATGAAGCATGGTTATTTTTGTGCGGCGCTATTTTATCCGACTCTGTTTTAGTTCTGCGCTTATTTTGTGCAACACTATTTTGTCCAGATCTATTTTGTCTTGCGCTGATTTTGTCCAGCGCTATTTTGTCTGCCGCTGTTTTTATGCAGCACTG
>CAJUYI010003421.1:0-23521 GCA_910591695.1 Galerucella pusilla | reverse complement strand
TCGTCCAGGAATGTTAAGCTTTTCCTACCCGGTAAACAATGTACTAACATTCAACAGGGAAATGCTGCACGAGGCAGAAAGTTTTTCATCCAATTTGCGCTCATAGTTATTCGACGTCCTAGTGTCCTTGAATTTGTTACTAGATTAATCAATAAAATTATGAAAATCCTTTGGCATTTTATATCCCACTCTGGTATTGCTTTCTGTAAAATTTAAATACGTTGTGGTGGTAATTTATTACATAGTTTTCAATGCTGTTCGCTTCCAAGACCGTCACACACAAACTAAATGGTTCAGTCTGTTTAAAATTTGACAAGAGTCTATTTATATATGGCAGTTGAAGGGAGTTGCGCGTGAAAAATTGAAAATGTAACTAATTTATCCTTTAGCCTTGTATTTGATCTTGTGTATTCATTTAAAATTGAAAATTCAATTCAACTTTTGTAACGTAGTAAGATAAATAATTCCGAAATGTTATAAACAGTAATAAGTTTTGTTACTGACACAAACGAAGTTTGAAAATGTTTTTGTTGATTTTCTGTCATGTCTTCCGTTTAAGTTTAATTGAATGCCTTCTGTCCCGAGGAGCCCGAGGAGTTGTTGTTTCTTGTTCAAAAAACATTGCAAGTAGACATATCTTAGGAGTTTATCTAATCAAAAGTCTGAGATATTAGAAGGATTGTATTTATCCATCCTAAATAATAAAACTCTGCCTGTGTACCGGGTTAGTCATGAACAGCTGTGGATACTGGCACATCCAAGACCACAGAATACACCAGCCAAACAAGAAGCGAAAGCCGGCATAAATCCTTTGATCTTTTGGGGGCAAAATTTCGTGGCCTTCATACTGACGTTGACAGATAACGGATCAAGTTACATTGAGAAAATTGTTTAAAAAATGTTAATTAAATATTAACTACACGCAAAAAAGTGAAACCAAAGAATCTCAAATGATAATTGTTTATTTTTATAACTTGTTTCGACAAAGTTTTACTTGTTAAACTCATAATAAAGTGCGTTACCAATAGATATCGCTGAATAATAATTATGTTAACGCCTTATGAATTTTGAAAAATGTTTTTCAAAGACAATAACCGTTCAACTAAAAGCAACAACTACTTCCCGGGCTATAGAACGGGTAACATATACCTTGTACTGATGAGGCGCAAATACGCCGAAACCGATCTACAAGTTATGTTGTCCCTTCTAATTGCAAACCAGAATGGTTGGTGTTAAATATTTTGTAGATATACCAACCCCGTTTAATTCAATATCCGTCGGTGCCTATAGCCCAGGAATTAGCTGTTGCTTTCTAGTTAAACGGTCATTGTCTTTGGAAAATATTTTTCAAAATCTATGAAGAGTTAGAATAATTATTATTCAGTAATATCTATCTAGAACTGTCAATCTCTAAAAATTTTTTAGTAAGTATCACATTAAAAAATTTTTCTGCTTATTAACTATTTCGAAGACCGAATCTACTCTAAGGGCCGGTTTTACAAGGGAGATTTATACTAGGTATAGTTATACTGGGTATAAAGTTATACCAAAATGTATACCTAAAATAAAACTAGTTGGTTTTACGATGCTTTTTTACATCGGTATAGCAATTCCTACTCCAATAATTGCTATACCGGTGTAAAAAAGCATCGTAAAACCAACTAGTTTTATTCTAGGTAAAAATTCTGATATAACTTTATACCCAGAATAACTATACCTGGTATAAATCTCTATTGTAAAACCGGCCCTAAGAAGGTAATAGTAGATATATATTATATACCTTGACGGTGAAGTGTCATTTTTAGGACGAAAGAAAATATGGTCACTTCTTGAGGCCTGAAAAAAGCACTTTACTGACCTGGCTTACACATAATTTTTCATCCTACACAATAACTGTTGGTAATGTAATAAAAAATAATAAAAAATCAGATGGATTCAAAACAGAGACGGGATTAAGACAAGGTGGAGGACTAAGCCCAACCCTATTTAATGTACACATGGATACTATAATAAAGAAATGTGAAAGAAAAACCAAAGCCATGTTTGTGGGCTATAAAACTTTAGAAAGAGTGGTAATATCTGGAGGAGTATTTGCTGATGATGTGGTATTAGTGACAGGAAATGAGAAACAACTACAAGAAAACTTAAATATATGGAAACAAGCACTGGAAGAAGAAGGAATGACAATAAATATAAATAAAACCAAAATATTGATAATAGTTGATCAAAATATTGAAACTAAAATCAAACTAGACAATATTCAAATAGAACAAGTAAAAGAATTTGAATACTTAGGAGTAACTTTAGCACAAAATGGAAAACAAGATATTGAAATAAATGAGAGAATAGATAAAACAATAAAATTATATTATGCAATGAACCAAAAATTTACCAATAAAAAAGAAATCTCTAAACAAACGAAAATTAAAGTTTTTAATACCATATATAGACCTATACTAACATATGGATGTGAATCATGGACTCTGTCAAACTCACAAAAAAGTAAAATCCAAGCCGCTGAGATGAAGTACCTGAGACGAATAATAGGAGTAACAAGGAGGGACAGAGTTCGGAATACAAGTATAAGAGAAGAATTGGGGGTTGAACCAATCTTGAAATTTATTGAACAACGACAATTGAGCTGGTGGGGACATATACAACGAATGAGTAATAGCAGACAAGTAAGAAGAATATACGAAGCAAAAACACAGCTAAAAAGACAAAGGGGAAGACCCAGGCAAACATGGAATAAAGAGGTGGGTAACATAATACAACAAAGAGGGAAGACATGGAAAGAAGCAGTTATATTAGCAAAAGACAGAAGAGCATGGAAAACGTTTATATATGAAAATTGAAATTAAATGTAAACCCGACACCTAACGGTAAAAGGGTGTATGATTATATATATATATATATATATATATAATATTTTTTCAGTAATAATATAACAAGAGAGTGAGAATAAATTGAAAATAATTTGACAGATTTTTTGAAAAGGGCTCAAGTGGCTATTTCCAAATGGCAACAAGTTTGAACTAAGTCTATCAAATTATTTTCTAATTTATGGAACTCGCGATATATATTTGAATAGATTATTTTTTTATTCAAAAATTTTTACAATAAAAAAGATCAATAAAACTATCATAAAATTATTGGATAATTTAATTTAATTAATTATTACAACATACGAAAATATCGTTGACACATTGTGAATACATGTATGTACATTGGGGTGATATTCACTGAGACCTAAAAGATCTATTGTGCCCCCTTACTTACTACTCAGTTTCTGAGGAGAGTCTCAGAAACTAGTAGTTCCTTTAGTCCTATTTCCCGGAAGAATTTCAGGATGTCTGCAGGCTTCAACTTAGGTAAATGTTCCTCTTCTATCCAGTAATCTCCTAGGTGCTGAGCTCTAGGATTCTGGAGTGCTGTGCAGTTGGAAAGTATGTGGATGGAGGTTTCTTCTTTCATTCCACAAAATCTGCATTCTTCTTCCTCCACTATTTTGAGCTTTCTCATGTGCCCATTCAGGCGACAATGTCCCGTTAGGATCCCTGTTAAAACTCTTAGCGCAGTTTTACTTTGACTTATGCATTATTTTGATCTCAACAGGTTGTAGTCACCCAGAAGAGTCTTTGATTGTATAAGCCCTACTAGATATTTCCAATGGTCAGATCTTCTCTTTTTCTCGGCTTCACTTATTTCTTCCAATATTACATTGGGGGTGATTCCGCAAAAGAGTTCAGGCCCCCAGAAAGGTATTTCAGACCCCCTCTTTGCTAATTCATCTGCTATTTCATTTCCTTCTATTCCAGTGTGTCCTGGAATCCATAGTAAGGTGACCATATTGTTCTCGCCCAGTTTATTAAGTTTGTCTAGGCATTCCCACACCATTTTGGAACTGATTACACAAGAGCTCAGTGCCTTAATGGCTGCTTGACTATCCGACATTATGATAATCCTTTGTCTTCTGTATCCTTTATCAATATTGAACTGGGCGCACTTTCTTATGGCGTGGATTTCCGCTTTAAAGATATTTGGGGTTTTCCCCAAGCTTTCAGAGTGTTTGGTTCCACAGGAGTTCACTGTCTAGATACTTGACTTCTTGTCTCCATTCAATCTCGTTCCCATCAAGTTTTATGGATCAGCTCTAGCAAATATCGCTTTTTTTACCAGTGAGTTGCATGTGCATTTGAATCTGATGTAAACATTTGGAACTAATAATACCTGCTTCATTAAAATAAGTTTTTCTTGTTTTTTTCAACATTGGTGATTTAATTTCCACTACACATTCATAATAATTAGCATTTGGAGAAGCTCCTTCAATTGGGCAGTCTGCAGTTAATAAAATTGTAATTTGTTACTGAGTAACCTATAGCTTTATCTCCGTAACTTTGTCCACCAGACCAGGAATAGAGTAAAACATCTGGAATTACCCTGTATATCATTTGAGAGAGCATGTATTTATGAAAATACTGACATTTTTAATTATTCTTGTCGGAAAACAGCCAAAAACGATGTGTCAGAAAGTATAAAATAATAATTTAATAAACTCGTGTTTTTGATTAAAAAGCTCCATAATCATTAGCAAGTCTACTTCTGGAAGATTTAATGAGTCTGCTTTTTTAAAATTAGGTCCACACATTTTATTACATTAACTTTCATAAGCGGTGACGTCGCAGTCATAGTCTTCGCCCCGCTACGGTATGCTTATTTATTTGGTTATATTAGGAGAACGACATATTCTATTGACATGAAATTTTCAGAATCATATTTCTATCTTTAGTACTTTGTTTTACGACAGTTGAAAATGATTTAAAAATTTTAGTAAACGAGCCCAATGTATCCCGACGTAACTGTTGTTGCATCTTGTACAGACTGTAAAATTATTACCCTCTTATATCTATTAATCATTTATTTTAATATCAAAGGTAATTTCCTCACCCTGTTCAGCAATACAACTTCTAAAATTAAATGTGAATCGGTATTATTGTTCCATGAAGAGGGTCTCTCGGTTCTTCACTATATACAATTAATTACAACTAATTAAGAAGGAACAGTGATATTAAATAGTTTATTTGCTGTTGATGAATTGGTATAAAATTGTATCTAATAGTATTTTAAAATGGTGAGCAAAGCGTATATTATATGGTAGTATCAATAATTAACAATAATTCTGGGGTCCCCTTTTAGTACTAGAAGGTGTACACAATATAGACAATAAAGTAAGTAGATCTTAGGTGATAGTATACTATGTATAAAGATATATTAAATGAGTGAATAACTACCAAGCTGATTTTTTTTTCGGGCCGAGATGGGAAACTCATGTTCGACTGGGTCCTCAACCAGTACCCAGACAGTGTTGGACTCAACTTCAACGGAGATGCCTACCAACCAAACCCACCTCAAACTCGCCGTTACTCCCGCCTTGGAATCACTACCCTAGCATACGTCAAAACGGGCGGCGGTCCCTCACACACTCTTCATCATCTTCTTCCCTCTATCACTCCTACCTCTCTCTTGCCATACCGAGTCCTTCTTTTCCCCTAATCATGCTATCTACCACGCCACTTATCTCCATCCATTCCTCCTCGCCCCTCTTCACCATATTTTCCCAATACACCGCCTCTCCCAGTTTATTTTCTAGCTTCTTCAAAACTTCCTCATTCTTCCAACATCTAAACACATAATAATAATAATAATGTTTATTTCCGAAAAAAAAATGTTTCATAAAGTGTAATACAAAAGGAAAATAAACATGATAAATCGCTGAAGCTTGAAGCTTGTATGCGATAATAAATTTAATCCTATCAACAATCATACATGTACTCGTACCATTCAAAACACTAATCAATTACGCAATTACAAATAATAAATAAATAAAAAATAACAAAACATAGAATATTTACTTGCTTTAGATCTTATAATAATAACATAATAAGTGTCCAAAAGTTGGTATTTAATCAAAAATTAATAAGTTGACATATAAACCAATTCCCCCACTGAGGGACAATCCTTGAAAGTGGATATGAATTTTGTTTACTATTTATTACCATTATTATTAATTAAAATGAATCCAATATTACTTAATAAAAATATTACCAGTGAAAGTTCATAAGAAATCCAAGGAGAAAAAAAAAATAATAATAATAATAGTAATAATAATAATAATAAACATGTCCCTCATCATCCTCCACTTCACATCTCTCGCACACTCCAGTTTCTCTTTTCCCAATCTTGTGGAGGTAACCCACTCTTGACCCATGCCCTGTGATCACCTGCGTCAAGAAGTAGTTCACCTCTCCAAATTTCCGGTCCACCCAATTTCTCCTGCTCCCAATCGCTCCTTTCAGCGCGCTCTCATACTCATCCCACCTTCTCTCCATTTCCTCATCCATCCATTCCTGTACTTCCTCTCTGCTCGCACCCCTCCAGCGTTTATGTCTGGCTCTAGCCATCAAGTCCAATGGATAGGACCGTGACAGCACTGCTGCTGCCAGTCCGCCCACTGTCCTGTACGCCTGCACCACCCTCAGAAGTATTCCTCTCTGCACCCGCAGGAGTGGTCTAACCCTCGCCTTCACCCCTGCTTTCTCACCCCACACTTCCGCGCCATACAGCATACTCTGCTCTACCGTCCTACTAATTATCCTCCTCTTCCATTCTCCCGGTCCTTTCACATTACCCATCAATCTTCCCAGACACGCTGCCCCTTACTTTTGCCTTCTCTGCAGCCTTCCACATATGGGTTTTGAAGGATAATTGGCTATCCAACCATACCCCCAGATACTTCACCGCTTCCTCCATCCGAATTTTCTTTCCCTTCACCATCACCCCCACCTCCCTTGCCTTGCTCCGCCCCTTCACCAGTAGCCCCGCCGTCTTGTCCTCAGCCACTTCCAGGCCACACCGCTCTATCTTCTCCACAATCTTCCTATACATCCTCTCCGCCTTTCTTTCTATCTCCACCTCTCCCTTTGCCGTACATACCAGACATACATCGTCCGCATACACTGTAATCTCACATCCCTCTTCACATACTATCCCACAAACTTCATCAAACATACATTTCCAAAGCGTCGGTCCAGAACCGAGCCCTGGGGAACTCCAATCTCCGTCCCATACCTTCTCCCCCTAGTGTCCACTATCACACGCCCCGTCAGGTAGTCCTCTACTAGACTAACTAACCCCTCCCCTACTCCGAGCTTTGTCAACGCGCTCAACACCGCCCGTTTACTGACAGTGTTGAACGCGTTCCCCACGTCGAAGAACACAAGCAGGGCCAATTTTTTCTTCCTACCGTTACCCTGCCTAGCCTTTTGCACCAAGTCCACCACCCTGAACTACCAAGCTGATAAACTCATTCCTATTAACTTCAATTATTCTTATGTTTTAGGTGGATATGATTCTAAACACTATCTGTCTTATTTATAAAAATTTCTTACTCCGCGCTTACTCTTAGATTAGTCAGAGACTAGTTACTCTGAGACCAGCGTCGGTTTAAAGAAGTAATACAATTGCTATTAATAAACTCCGACTAAGGGCCGGTTTTACAAGAGAGGTTTATACTAAGTATAGTTATTCTGGTTATAAAGTTATATCAGAATTTATACCTAGAATAAAATTAGTTGGTTTTACGATGCTTTTTTACATCGGTATAGCAATTATTGGAGTAGGAATTGCTATACCGATGTAAAAAAGCATCGTAAAACCAACTAATTTTATTCTAGGTATAAATTCTGATATAACTTTATACCCAGAATAACTATACCTAGTATAAATCTCTCTTGTAAAACCGGCCCTTAGGAGGTTATAGTTATTCTATCCTTATTACTGGATTAGGACATGACTTAAGGAAGATTTACAGTTTTATGGTAGGAATTGACCAATAACGTAACGTTAAGGTGACATCTGTTCTGTTTTTTATTGTGACATGTGTCAGTGCTCTGTTTATTAATTTCAAAAATAGCAAGTTATCTTATAATTATCATATCTCAGTTTGTATTTTGTGTTAAAAGTAGTATTTCCGAATTTTACATGAAATTCACATGCAAATTGAAAAAATTCAAAAAATGCGTGCTAAGGAGGAACTACAGATTACTATATCTACAACGCAAGTACATGAAAAATTTGTGCAACAAAAAAAGAAAAGGAAAAATTAAATAGAGAATGAAAAAAATATTCTATTTCTGATTTGATAGCTTCAAATTCCTCTCCTAACAATGTTTTTGATTGTTTAGCCCGAAGTTTATAAAATTTAATTTTTCTGATCGGACGAATATTCTCTGCTTCTTCCAATCCTTCCATCATTCTCAAATCATCCGAATAATAATATCTTCCTTCCATCGCAAAATAATTACTACTCACTGAACCAACGCAAATACTTAAATATGTAAATATACATAATTAATAATAATAAACTGAATAATAATATGAACTGGGCGACGACCCAGTACTGTAGTGGAACGCGTTCAATGCGATAATTACAGTCAAGCAAGGTCGGACATGGTTAGTACTTGGATGGGTGACGACCATGTCAGGGAAAACCATCGTATAGCATATCACAGCTCGCAGGCATTATACCAATGAGCACAAGGTATAATGTAGATATGCCGTCTTTCGGAGGAGACGTAAAACCGAGGTCCCGAGTCCATGGATGTTGGGCTCGTTAAAGAACGCTACCACTGGTTGGAACACTAGTGGGTTCGCCAAAATTTCCGGTTAGGGGTAGAGTGCTCCCGGCGTCGGTGATTAGCCTCGGTCGCAGAAATAGACCGACGTTAAATAACAGAATAAAAAAAAAAATATGAACTGATAATACAAAAACGACAAACTGAATTTCGAATTACGATATAAAAACATATTTATAACACCACAATTGACAGTTCAACAAAACTAAAATTATATTCAGTCGAAGAGGTTATTCCGAGCTCAAACTACCTATTTCCTTAGATTAAAATTACTACCAATGTTAGTCCCAGTCCCTGTCCAAAATGCGTTTACAAGCAAGCTCAACTGATGACTATGGTGAGTGTGGCACTATCCAATACTGGTTATTCTAACGGTTGCATGAGGTAGCGAATAAAAGTCAAGTAGTAATGATTGTAAGGGCCGGTTCTATCACCTCTGGTTAAGACTTCTAGTTATGGTTAACAAGATCCGATAAGAGGTTTGCTGGTCTATGACCGCTTGCTTCGTTATAACCGTAGGTTAAATTTCTTTGACCAAAGGATAAAGTAACAGGCACTTTGAGTTCTTGTTAAGACTGTGACCACTGGTTAACCTAATTTTGCTGACATTTTAATTTGCAATCTTGACATTTCTGAATAAATATGTTTCTGTCACAGCACATCTCCATTTATTTTTAATTGACTACTTGTAAATAAAAGACGTTAGCGCTTAATATAAATCTTGTGAAGTATCATAATGAAAATAATGATTGATCCCGGACTGATGGCTCGGATGGGGATGAGTTTTTCTTTCCCATGCCTCAACCTCGGAGACAGAAATTAATCCGAGAAAGGGTAAATTACTATGAAATTCTCAGTGACGATCAGACCTTCTGCCATAAATTCCGGAACTGTTCAGCTCACCGGCAATGTTTTTCCAGCAGTGCTGCTTTGCCGTCCAGGTTACGGCATCTGTGCTTTTATTCCATATTATTTTATAATATTTGTTGGTTAATACCAATGAAGCATCAAGTTTTTCCCCTACTTCTCTTTTATTTTTTGTTCTTTCATTATAGAAACGGAAACAAGCAATCTGACAAAACAAGGTGCATAGAGAAATAAAATTGTCTTTAACAAGGTGCTTTGACATACCTATAACCAAACTTTTATATGCAATTTTCAAGCGGGAAAGTCAAATTTTGGACATCTTTATAATGGATAATACATTCACGAAAACTATCGATGTTAAGTAACCACCGGTTAAAAGTAGCTGACACATGATAATAGAACACATTTTTCACTAACCTGAAGGTCAACACCTGACCAGTGGTGGACAAACTGTCACTTTTAACCAGAGGTGATAGAACCGGACCTAACTCAGGCAGTAGTAAGTAAAAGCCTGAAAGAATGATAGAATTTCAAACTACAAGTATCATATTTCAGTGATAACCAGAAATGGAAAGCATTTGGTCAACTTACCAAAGGTGGTGTGTGGCTTTTATGTGGAATAAATTAAACCAGTGAAGATCCTGGTTGGGGCTTCTCCCCAATTCTCTCGAAGAAAAGAATACCAATAAGTTTAATTTACTGTTTTCCTTTTGTATTGCAGACTATTTTAAATCCGAAATCACTTCGAAAAATTGGAACCCATGTGTTTCAAAAGGTAGCCATTTACAAAACCAAGGAAAAAATTGACAATGTACCACTCAAAGTATGCAGTCTGAACATTTGAATCAATAGGCCATTAAAACCTAATTGACCAATAACAAATAGTGATTAGTGAACTATTTTACTTAGTAAACCAAGACCAACAAGAAATTCGATGAAGAAGAAAAAAATCAGATTGTAAACAATGATGATTGTAGCATGCTGTTCAGCTGTTACGTTTTTCGTCCGAAAAACTATTTCATTTAGTGAATTTTTTGGATCACTAGTCACTTCCTCCCAAATTTCCACTAAATTTCTAAACATGCCGTTTACTTGTCGCACTAGCCACTCCGAAATAAAACATTCATTTTTATCAAATTCCCCTTCCATTTTTGTCTGTCGCTGTTCGAAATTTCAATTTTCGAGTGGACTCTTTTTTTCCTCAAACTGCCACATTGAAGGCAACAGTTATTTATATTTTATTTTAATTTTTGGTGAACAATTTACTATTGTCTGGTTGGTAAGTTAGTTATTGTATTTTCTCCAGGTTATTTTCTAGTGCTTACAGCTTATCTATATTTATTGCTTATTTGCTAATTTGCATTTTTTGTATATTTAAGGAACAAAACGAATAGAATAAAACAGATCACTGTTGAGTTGTATTTTGACACGTGGAGTTCGGGTTTTGTATGCGCTTTAGCATAAGCTCCTTTTTTACCTAATCTGTTCTATTTATTCGTTCCTTCCTAATGTTTATTTTCTAGTTCCCTATCCCTGTTTTCTCTTTTTGCGCAGCTCTGCAGTCGGTAAGTTCAAGGCAAGTTTAAGGCAATCCTCAGTCCACTTCGTTCCTCTCCAGTGCACGAGGCCCACAGCCTGACGAAGACATCACCGCTACTGCCGCCATCGCGCTATGAGCTGCAAATATCCTCACCCCTCTAAGATAAGTTTCTCCGTCTTATCTATAACGTGTGTAAGATTTGGATTTGGCGTGCTAATTACAATTATGTATTGATTATTCAATAATCATTGAATTGGATAAACGTGTTCGGGAATAAGTAGATTTATTTTATTAATTTTTTTTTGTAACGTAATTTTAATTTCTTACAAGGTGTTTCCAGCTTTCCACCTTTTGTTTCTTGTTTTAATTGCTTCGTTCGATTAAAAAGCTGGTGGCGTCCAATTTAATATTAATTGTACACCCCATCCCAGTGATAGTGTATAAAATAGTTCAATTGGTGCCGAATACCACTCCCTGAGGTGGAGTGCTCTAGCCTGGGGCAGTTTCAGGTTACATGATTATTCCTTAATTTGAAAAAAACACATGGAAATTTTCATTATTCTGTTTTCTCAAGTTTTAATGAATATGGAAACAATAAAAGTTATCTAGTTTTATTTCTCTAAGGTAAGCTTTTGGTTATTTATCTACAATACTTTTAATAACTGATTCCAAACCGTAACAAACGTCCACATATTGTTCCGCAACGCTACTAGACTTCCACCCCCCATCGCCATTCAATTGAAGCAGGTCACCGTCTGTATCCACTAGTAGCGCATTGGAAGCTCTGCGACAGTTGTCCGGTATATATTTAAGCACTAAGCTGTTTTTAAAAGAAATTTACTGATTTTGTTGATTCCGACAAATTGTCGATGGCACTTTCTATTCTGATAGTTAATAAAGAATCTTGAATTAATTTGATCCGTATTCAGTGAACGTTTGTTCATGTACCTATATTTTATATATTTCATAAAAAAAATCCATTGATATGACACGAAGGTAATACCTTTTTTCCAAAGGAGCCGTCCCTTCGCCAGTACCACCTCAGCCTTCTGGGCTTATTGTGGATACTCCTAGTGTTCTGACTACAACCTATTCAGCCAATCCGTTCCCTGTATTAGCTCATACAGGTTCTTTGCTGGTTGGTTGTAGAAGTCTTCTGGAGTCATTTGGGTTCTGCCATACAGTTTCTGCCTACTGTGGTCCAGCGACTCACAGTTGCATAGTATATGAAGAGCTGTTTCGGTATCCTTTTTGCATCTTCTGCATGTAAGGTCTCCGTTATACAGCCCTATTTTGTTTAGGTGCTCCTTTGTGGGAAAGTGTCCCGTAAGTAGCCCCGTTATGGTGCGTAGTTTGTTCCTGCTCATTGAGAGCAGCTCTTTCGCTACATTTTCTGATGGTTCTTTTATGAATTTCTTACCATGTATTTGCCTGGTCGTATTCTTTCAGTGTTTATTGTGTTGTTCTTCCACCCACCCTTTCAACCATGACATCGTTAAGCATCTGGGGATGCCCACAACAGGTTCGGGTCCGTTCATCTGAGTTGAAGATCCTACTCTTGCGAGTTCGTCAGCTTTTTCATTGCCTGCGATTCCTTTATAACCTGGGACCCACTCCAGTGTTACACTGTTCCGAGTCGCCAGTCTAAGTTCTTCGCCGCATTCTCATACTAGCCGAGATGTCACCCTATAGCTCTGAAGTGCTTTAAGGGCAGCTTGACTGTCACTGTAGATCCTGATCTGCCTGTTGTTGTAGGCTCTCATACTATTTGCCCTTGCACATGCAAGTATTGCATAGACCTCTGCTTGAAATACAGAGGCGTATTTTCCTAGCGAGACAATTCCTTCATATTTTCTCGTTTCGCTGTATATGCCCGCTCCAGTGCAGAGTTCATTGTTTGATCCGTCTGTATACCAGATCAGTTCATTCGCTTTACTAAGTGATGGTGCGTTCTCTTCCTCAAGCTTCTTTCGATCTTTGATGACAATCTCTCAGATATATCTGGTGATCATGTGGTCTGTTGGCATTTAGAAAATGTCATCATCCACATGCCTTATCTCTGTGTGTCCTCTCCCATGTGCCACGTCATGGTCTGATGCTTTTTCCAGTCGGGTTAGTGTTGCCCTTGCTTCGCACATTATGACACAATGTAGCGGAGGAAGGTCTAGCATTGTCTCCAGCGCCGCTGTAGGAGTAGTCTCCGTTTGTCGGCAAGTTCAGTTGTCCACCAGGGCACATTCCTGTAGGATTTTTTCCTCACCGTTGGGCAGTTGTTTCCAAACGCTGAGATAATTGCTTCCTGTGTTAGGTCTGCTGCTATCTCTAGGTCTGTTGTGCTCTCGATTTTTATTATCGTTCGGTCTAAACTGTTAACTAGTTCTGCATTAAATGCTTCCCAGTACGTTTTTCACGGGTTACGGTAGTATTCTATTTTCGGTTCGGTTCCCGAAATTTGAAAATATATGTACAGAAAAACTTTCTTCCTCGGACACATGCCAATTAATCACGAAGTTACTTATGTAATAAGTGCCAATCGTGATATCAATAACCTCCTTTCTGTTTGAGTTAACGATACGTTCAGATTGTTATTCGTAATCAATAGGGTATTTTACTATGAGCGGAAAAAATTAAAAAAGAGTCGGAGCAGGTACTTTGTGGTACTATTATGCCAGAAATCAATATTTCACACAAATAAATTAAACCAGTGATTTTTTATTAACTTAACAAAAATGGTAATTTTCAAATATTTACTCAGCGCGGGAAAATATGTGAGTTTATTGTGACGTAAGAGGTCTCGCTGCTTGCTTGTTTCTTATAGGCCAGCTCAGGTGGGCGGCCGCAGGTCGAGCCGATGGTTCCGAGTCGGCTGGTCAGTGATCTTGTCGCTCGGGATGCGGTAGGCGGAGCGACAAGATCACTGACGTCATAAAAAATCAGCGCGTTTTGGCGCGCTATTTAAATATAAAATTTTTAAAGTTGGTTTTGGCAACTTTCCCGCTTAGTAAAAAATTTGAAAAAAATTTGGAGTACTTAACTGAGGCCAGACAATCTTCTAATGGTGTTTAAAAAAAATTGTCAAATACCCTATTCTAGTAATGTCTCACCTCTTTCGTTTGTGTTAGTGCTTCCCCAGGTGAGATTGTGTGAGTTGGCATCGCACGCAATGATCAGCTGCACACCCTTCTTCCTGGAGTACTTGACCAGTTCTTCAACTTCCCTGGTTGGTGATTGTCCGGGGTCATCGTAAGGAAGATAGGCCGATGCGAGAATTGCTTCTCTAGTCCCATTTCCTTGCCCCAGTGTGATGAGAATCTACAACAAAAATTATTAAGTTTATTAAAATTATTCTTAGCAATAATGCATGTTCTTGGGTGGTCAGCGGTTCTGTCATAAATCAACTCACCAATGCCATTCAGTCTCATAACCTTAACTCTGTTAATCCAGGGTTCTTGGAGAAGGGCCACTTCATACTTCCCTCTTA
Organism: Galerucella pusilla; assembly: GCA_910591695.1. Classification (NCBI taxonomy): domain Eukaryota; kingdom Metazoa; phylum Arthropoda; class Insecta; order Coleoptera; family Chrysomelidae; genus Galerucella; species Galerucella pusilla. The sequence continues at coordinate 8,940 of CAJUYI010003421.1, read as the reverse complement.
TCACAGTAAGTTCCGCCGAAGCCCCTTTACTGTGATGGAGGCTCCTCTTAAGTACCCTGAATCTCACCACTCGACGAGCCCCTCCCCAGGACCCTGAAAGTAACCATGTTAAGCTTATAATAAGCTTTCTACCGGTTAGACACCAAGGCCCCATGGGAGACCTCGTCGATGGAATAGGCCAGGATTTGGCCTTTCTCTTCAACTTTCTGACTCAGGAGGAGCCAGCCGTTCACCCTCAGCTTGGCATTTTGCTTCCCCAAGCGTTTTCGCACTTTTTCCTCCTGATCTGCTGGCCCAGGGATGAATACAATAACCCTGGGTCGTCTTGGGAGGTCCTTGGCTTCGACTGCTGTAAAAGCCGCCCCTTCCCATAGACCCTACAGGCCCTCTGCACCACCCGTGAGCTAGTCAGCTCTCCTGGTTTGCGCAGGTCAGCCACAAGACGCCTCCGCTGAACGTGGTCCTGATGAACTGCAAGTTCGTGCCACTGCCTGAGGGGGCGGCATCGATTGCGTTCACCAGTTTATTTTGAACCAAGTCTGCTTGTTCTTGGCTTAATGTTATTTCCGGATGGCGTTTGTCAACAATCCGTGTTCCGTTGGCGACCTCGCTGTATGAACCGGTCTATGGGGGTCCACTCCTCGGTTTTCTACTCGGTCGCGGTTTTGGAGGGATCTGAGATTCCGAGCGATTTCTCTTCCCCATTTTGGTTTTGGGTCCATGTTCCTTAGGAGCCTGCTTTTTAGGCTTCTCCTGCGTCCATGTTTCCTCCGCCATTTTTCTTGCCTTGGTATGCCTTCTTTTGAAGGCTCCCGAGGTTTTCCTTTCTTGCTAGACTTTTCCAAGCCCAGCGATCTGTTTTGTGATCGTTTCAGTAGTTCCGGTTGTTCCCACTGATGCGTCACTTTCGCTTCCCACGATGGTCCTGTCTTCATCTGAGAGCATACTCTCTGTTACAGACCTCCCGCCGTTATCTGATTGTTTATTTTTATTTACTTCTGGTTTCATTTTAGTCCCACGAGTGAGGGGGAAGGGGTGTGTCCAACCCTGCGATGCCCCCAGCACAGGGTTAAGGCTAGGTTACTACTATCTCACACCTTGGATTTAGGTTGGTTCGATCCGCTGTGTTCTGTGTAAAACAGGGCCACCACGTAAAGGTACACAGACGGTCTTGGGAGTAGCATCCTCGAAGGTTTGCTAGTCCTTCTCTGCTAGTCCCCTGAGTCGGTGGCTAGAAGCCGACATCTTGACCCCAAGGTAATACCTTTGTCTTTGTGTTAGGTATGTAACATGTCTGTCGACCTGTTTCGATTTTCACATTCGTATCTCAAACCATACTTTAATTTCCGCTTGTCATCTCATTAGCCTCATCCAATCCCCAACCCTGACCGTTGGGAAAATTGACATTTGCCAACCGTCTTGGAAGCAGGGCATACCTTCTTCGTATCGCTAATTTTCTTACTTTTCTACGTTAAATTGCCGTAGTATGTCCAAAATTATATCTTAAAATTATTAAGTTTAACTTATTTAAGCAATCGTGGTGAATTTTTCTTGTATACCTGTACATTATTTTGTAACTAAAAATTTCATCATAAATCGCTGTTACTTTTATGCAAACATTTGCAAGCTTTTTATGTCGCAGAATAACTAACTTAGACAACATTTTCATCACAGAATGAATTTATTTTAACCTTTAAAATATTCCCTTTGTGTATAATCTTGCCAGTGCCGGCCATACATATCATTAGGCATTTTATTTTTTTATGAATGATTTATTCATTGCAACATAACTTTCTGCTATATTTTAGTCTCTTTTGGTTCATTATCATATTTTCTAACTAAGCTTGTTAATTTCTTTTATTGTTTCAATTTGGGACATATACAGTGCTATTCAAAAGTCTTCTCCCCCCCTTGTATCATTTGAATGGGTACACTTACATTAATAAAATTTGGAGGGTGAAAATAAGGTGTTGTAAACTTCTCTACGAATGGTAACAGGTGACATATTAATTTTGTTCGGGCTTAAACTAATTTGGACGGATAAATTAAATAAATACTATAACATTTCCTTTCTCTTACCTTACTCTGTATATTTATTTTCACCATCACCTGTTCGCTCCTCAAGCACGGTCTCCTATCAAAACTATGCTTTATTTTTGACTAGTCTCATAGTCCTGGACTGAACAATTACATTATAGTGAGGTTGAATTTATTTACTCATCGTTGATTTATAATATTGTCACGGAAATGAATAGGCGAAAAAAGGCTAGACTCCAGCGCCTCTACCGGTCACTTTTTCGTCCTCCACTGGGCCATTGATAGTTTGTTTACATTTGTTTTCATATGACATAGCGTAGGAGTTTCCTGAATTTTAGGTGTTATATTTTTCGTTTTTTAAGTGTGTTAAAGTATTTTGTTAGTATTGGTGTTTTGATCGATGTTGTGTTAAGTATTTAGTGTGTCGTGTTAGATAAATTCATTTAACATTTTTATTGATAGTGTATAGTTTTAGGTCTGTTTGCAAAGGTATGTTTACCCTATCTACTACATTAACCTAAAAACATAATACTATTTTTTTGACTTGCAGATGAGTGAAATTAGGCTGAGTATTGTGGATTACATGAAGTATTTAGAAGGGACCGAAAATTAAAAATGCGTTTACGAAGGTGAACACGTTTTAAATGCTGGACATCTAATATTAGCGGGTAAAACGAAATCCACAACAACAGTAGTTAATATTATTGCCTTGTGCCTTTAGTCATCGGCATTGGAGAAGGAACCCCATAAAATCGAGGGACGATTTAAAATAGATAATGAGAGGGCACACATTGAACTATAAAAAAAATCGATTTTTCCCCCTTATTTTATACATATTTCTTTTTTCTGCTTTGTGTTTTTTGTTTTAGGGAGGATATACAAAGTTTGGAAAATATTTCACAAACACAGTTAAAATGTGCTTGGTCAACCCAAAAAGTAATTACCAGGGAATAAGAATACAAACCAGTACCTGTGAAAGAAATGCCTTGTTTGGCGAATAAAGTTCCATCATGCAATATTGAAATTAACAGCTCTGAAGTATTAAACTTTTTTGAGCTAACTTACCTGAATCAGCGATTTCAAAACGTAGGTATAAGTGTGAAGTTTTATATTTTACAGATTTTAACCAAATCTATTTTAGAGCTGGTAGAAGATATTTTACTGATATGGATATTTTGGAGGAAGTTAATACAGGTAGGTATATAAGCAAAATACTGGACAAAGCTTCACAATCAATTGTAATGATGGAGATATTTCCAAAGAAAGTTACTTTAAAAAATTGTTGCAATGAAATGTTTCAATCATTGTGTTCCGAAGATAATGATTCGATAATGAAAGCATCACAAAATAGTACAGAATGGTTGAAATATAGAAAATTCAGAATTATTATATTATTTTATATTTTAGGAGCTACCAAGACTATAGCCAAGGCTGTAAAAACTGCCAAGTACTTGATCCAAGAAAATGGAAAATATAAATTAAAAAAAAAACATCAATACCTATGCTGATGAAGTATACAAGGGGGCATTCTCATATTCATTCACATTATTCAGATATGTAGTTCATTGTTAATAATTATCCACAGTATAGTTCATTTATATTATTCATATGACAGGCTTAAGTACAGCCCTAGTCATAAAGTGTAAGTAGTTAAGTTATACAATAAAACATCATACCAGTGAATCATGTAGTTTTAATATAACGATTTAAGTTGCTCACAAAGGATCCTAACATACAACACCTGGAGATCCTGACATACAATACAATGGTAACCTATCTTAAAATTTATTTGAGCACATTCTAAATTTTAATGAGTGATTCTCAACTGTAATTATCCGATCACAGAAAGTAGACGCTTTAGGGAGTATTCACTTGCACTTAAAAATCTTTGAAAGTTTTGGGCCCATTATAATCTGGCTGCTCCTGAAGAAGCTGCAATAGTTCTTGAGAAGCAGTTGAAGGTGTATCAGGGTCGATTTTTTCACAATAAGAACATTCTTCATCAGCAACAAGTACTTACTTCTTTGTCCCAACCTTTCAGTTCTACTACTAGAACATCCGGGTTGTTCCTTTGAAGTACTAGATCCAACAGGAAGGTTTATGGAAGGCACATCAGTCTCTTTTTCAAAAACCTTTTTTGTTTGGAATTGAAATCTTAACATAACCTAAAATCGCATAGTGTAGTTCGTGCTTACCTCGATGAAAATAATCATCATCTATAAAATACAGGGAGCATACTTTCATATTCCTTGTAACTGGTTTACCAATTTTTAGTTTTCCTAATTTAGTTTCTACCAAAACACGTTGTCCTTTTTGGGGAAATGTATGAAAACTAAGTTCTTTATTCACTCTTACCCAAGAGGAACGCTACAGTGATGGTTCATTTTGATATATTAAACAATTTTTTATCAATATGCGACTTTAAAACATCAACTACAAGCAGAAACCGTAAAATCAACGTATGAATCACATATGTAAACAAAACATTAATGGCCCACTGGAAGGTTACAAAATAAAACTGTAGGTGGCGTATCGCTTATTTTGTCTTGCCTATATAATTGTACGTATACTTTGGCAAGTTTATCTGAAACCGTGAAAGGAATGCAGTCGAAAACGTTCGACATTGCCACGTTTAACTATAAAAAAATAGAAGAACTGATTATGTAGTTATTATAATTATAAATGGGTCTTTTTATTATTAACAATATTAAAAATATGATTGAACGTTAATTTCATAATGTGCTTGTTTCCTTGGATTTATTCTATTAACATTATTTTCCAATTTATGAATATTAAAAGAGAACACTTTTCCAAATTTGTTATGGGATTCTTAAAGCTCTGGCAACGTTGTACGAAAACCATAATGACCACACCCTCCGATTACATAATTGGTGATTTTTATCGACCAGGTTACTTCTTATTGGCAAGCGCGTGCGTGAGATCTTCCCTCTCACTTCGTCAATTGAGTGATATTGATTTATCCAGTGGTGTTCGTATTGTCAGTTACCTTTGTAATTTCAGTTTTACTTGGTAAAATAGGTACCGTACGCCATTTGTACGTTTGACAGATATACGCCATGTTCTTCCTCGCCTCTTACCGACGCCCCGTAGCTACAGATAAACTTGCCAAACTATACCTACGTAATAATTGTTATTTTTTCATTCACGTTATTGTATTATTATGTATTTGTATTCAATTGATAATATGTTTAATTTCAGAGCCATTCGATCATAATTCATGGTGGTAATATTTTGTTTTCATTTGTCAAATTATAGGTTGTATTCAGAAAGTATACAATAAATCAGCTGTTGCAGCGATCACATGATCACAATACTAATAAGTATTCTAGTACATTTTTCGTACACTACCTATTCGCTCAGTGTGAACTTCGACATTCTCCAATGTTTATTTTTGGTTCCGTGCATGTTCTGTCCTCGAGTGAATGAGAGTTTATTTTCTACTTTCGAATATTGGTAACACCGATTGTCATACGACTTTCCGGCTCATGGAAGTAAGAAGGAGAAAAAAAAGATCAAGCAGAGGTCGAGGAGATCTGTCGTTCCTCATAGTGTCTCAATATCTTCAATCTTTTCATATTTACACCATTCAGTCATTTAGTAATTTGGAATTTATGACTTTCAGTTTTTTGTGAACCCTCTGGAGTAAAGGGGTACGTATTTTTTTGGTAATTCTATTCCAGTTTTTCCTTCACGATTTTTTTTTTCATTCAACACGTGTTGGAATGGGTTGTCATTTTACCTATTTCACAGGGTTCAAGGAGAGGCTTACTTTTAAAACGAGGCCGACTCTCAAATCGAGGCCTATTTCTACTTGGGGGCCCATCCTCAAAGCGAGTTCAAATTGGTGCATGCGAGGCTTAAGTCAACCCTTACTTAGTACCGTGCTCAAACCTACCTTGATATGGTCCAACACCTAGATGTCTAGCTGTCTGGAATTTGAATATTCATACCATCAGAAATGTTACTGTTCACCGTTGGATATCTACATACAAAAATTACCACCATCGAAAAACGATCTGAAGGCAGATTATCTGAGAAACCCTTAGATAAATATGTAGGTATTTTAAGTTTACCATTTTATGATAATATTTTCATGCATATAACTGGATATTATTATGTATCCGACGAATATATCTAGAGGTAATGTTTGATTATAACTATATTACTTGAATCTGATCAGATTTCATTCATAATTAATTGTAAGTATTTATTTTGGGTATCGTCCCAGAAATCACATTTGGACATTTTCTTTTGTCATTATAATATGACTGTATTTGTATATTTATTTGTACATATTCATCACCATTGCTCATTTTGAACAATAAAACATCATTGGGATTTCTGACTATTATTTCATAATACTCTGTTTCAAATAATTCAATGGTTTCTGAATTCCATGTCAACAAAAAATTAGTGGCGCTCAAGGCATTGTAACTATCAAATTTGTATCATTTGAACCACGACCCATTGTCGCCAGACGAAGAGCTGCCGTTCGCTGTTTGGCAGAAAAATTTAGGCCATAATACCAAAATTATTGTAGTTATTTTTTTAAATGTAATCAATCAAATATCAACAATGGATTCTTATAGCAAGTGTTCGAAATGTGCTCCGTCTACTCCCTGACAGTAATATATCCTATTAGTAAACTCTTGTCGTACTCGTTCGAATGTGTCAGCTGAAATTGCATTACATTCTTCAATAATTCTTTCTTTCAAAACTTCAATGCTATCTAGTGCCGTAGTATTAAACTTGGATTTCAAGTACCCCCATAAAAAATCTAATAGTGTCAGATCTGGTGACCGAGGTGGCCCCGCCAGCCGATCCATCTACCCCGATATTCTTCATCCAGGTAACGTCTTACTGCACCATAATAGGGATAATGGACAATCCAAATTGCGAATGTAGAGAGTATGGGGACCTCAATCATATAATCCTGGGCTGCAATAACAGAGCACAACAAAACGAGGTACTGTACAGGAAATTGATAACAAACATGAAGGGATCAATAAGTATAAATGACATACTACAACAATACACATCCAAAGTAGCTAGAATAGTAATAAATCATTTAGTAGCAAATAACATTAGTATTTAGATGCATGCTGATGCACAAAACCCTAGCTTATAGAACCTGCATAGCTGAAACACAACTTACACAACCAATTAAAATATCAACACATTAATATACATATAATTCAGAATCACACCTTACAGAATCCATTAAACCTGGCGCAAACCTTTGTGAAATGTTCTGGATACGCCACGAGAAGAGTCTTGACCTTTGTTAAACCCTAATCCTTCCCAGAAAAAAATCAATTTGAAGAGAATGGGCTAGTACCCAGACGCACTGCAAGGTGCACTCTTCAAAAATAAACACAAAAATACAATACCACAATGTTGGCTGGATGTCCTATAGGATAGGAGGCCATTGTAATCCAGAAGAAGAAGAAGAAGAAGAATATATGTTACCTTTCATATACCTTTTATTATTAGTTAAATTTGTTAAATTGAATGTAGTGAATATCAATAATTTGTAGGCACTTGTACTTAATTATGGAAATAAAACAAGAGCAAGATGATATTTCCATTGAAGAGCATAAGCTTGATATCGAAGAGTATTGCTATCCAAATGAAACAGTCATACAAAATGAATTTTATTCAATAAAACAGGAGAAGGATGCTGTTACACGAACTGAATCAAAACAAACAATTGAAAATGACAAAAATGGAACAGATAATGATGCCGACATAAAGTGCAACTCCTCTGTTGAAAATGACATCAAACAATCAAGAAACGGTATGTGAAAAATTCATATTTTTGTAAGAAAAGTGTTTGGAGTAAGGGACAAATTTTTTTGCTTGTGCTTCCTAAATAATTTTGATTAAAAATCCAATGATAACAACATGAATACCAATATTGGCCCTTAAGCGGCATGTAGAATATCTAAGTTAACTAAGACCCAATAATTTTCGGACTTAATAAATAGCCACAAAGAATTAGCCCACACACGTTGGAAAAACTATTATCAAATATTGCAAAAACAAACAGCAATCAGTATTTCCATTTATATCCGCAACTCCCCAGTAAAAGTAACCTCTTAAACTTAGATTATAGCAAAAGACATCAGGGAATTCTCACACGTTTAAAAGTGAATCATGGACGTTTTCGGGCTCATCTACACAAAAAAGGTATTTTCAACACACCTTTTTGTACTTGCCATAATATATCAATAGCTGATCTCAACCATATTTTTTTTGCATGTGAGGATCGACTGACAGAAAGAACAGAACTTTATAATTCTCCCATAGCCTACAACTTTCCCATGCCTGTTAATTTATGTTCACTTCTGGCAAAAAACGAAAAGGTTATTTTTGACCTAGGTACTTATACGTTTTGTTAATGATGCTAAACTGGAAATATAGACTTTTCCTTCAGATTAATATCTAAACTTCCTATACTCCCTGTGGTTAATGGACACCGTCCGAGACCATCTCTCACACACACACACACAAACAATTTCTAAGCACTCATTAATAATTGTAACAGTATCTATTATATTTAAAGAAGAATAGTAAATGAATGCGTCATCTGCAAATAAGTGAAATAAACATTGAGTCTGAATGTCTGCAATATGATTGATATAAATCAAAAAAAGTAAGGGACCTAGGACACTTCCTTGTGGTACACCTCGTTTTATTTCCAACTCCTCGGACACAAAGTTTTGAATTTTGACCTTTTGTCCTCTTTTTGTTAAATAATTTGAAATCCTTTCCAATACTGTACCACTAAACCCTGCTCTTTCTAACTTCTTTAAGAGTCTATTCCTGTCGACCATTCCAAACGCCCGTTGGAGGTCCAGAAATACACCTACAGTTACATAT
>CAJUYI010003420.1:12806-36328 GCA_910591695.1 Galerucella pusilla | reverse complement strand
CTGCAAATTGAATCAATACTTCCACATCACTGGTACTATCCTACCACGTCTCACCTTTTTTACATAGACCGAAAAGGTTTATCAAAAAAACCCTAAAACGACATATACCTATTAGTCGATTTTTTAACATAAATATTCACTTTCTCCTCCATCTCCTTTTTACCCCTCACTCAAATTTCTTGCTTATATATAGACTGTGGAATCGAAATTTTTGTATCAAAAGACCAACAATACGACATATTATTGCTTATGCTAATTAACCCCCCATTTCACCTCCTGAGCCAATAGGGCTGCAAAAACAATCCGAACCGTTCTTTTATGGATACCCACCACCCGTGTACCAAATTTGCAGTTAAAAGCTCAATTCATTCAAAATTTAAAAAGATATCGAGGGAACTAACGACAGATATTTTTCTGCTCGATTAAATTAGTTTTTATACACGTTTTGAGACATTTTAGGCCGAAATAGCTAAATTTGTGATGTGGAAGTAATAAAAACTAAATCTCCCCATCATTCTTCAATATTATCGTCTTAAAGCAATTTATTTTTTTTTTAAGTTGAAGCGGTACAAGTTTCCTGTCTTCTAATACCTAATAAAAAATATAGAAATGTATACAAACAACGTCAAAAATGATTCATTGCAGCTGCCTGGCCTTTATTTTAAAAATAGAAAGAATATTCAAGCCTGAACAACCTATTTTTCACGATAATTTTTATTTGCGATCATACAATTCTCATGAGAAACCATACTTTTTGGGAATCACTTCGAATACTTGCGCCTCTAGAGGTGGTTTCAGAAATTTCAGTTACGTGCCATATTTCAGTCCTATTTCGTCAGCATTGTGATTCAACTCCTTCTTATAGCCCTCCATAGTCAGAAAACACTTATGAGATATATAACGAACGCGTTTTTTTTTATAAATCATGTTGGAACGTCTAATTATGTATGAAATAAAAAAGAGGAATATAAAATTTGAATTTAAAAAAACGTAGTTTCAAACAATCAAGAACAAACAATTTAACAAAATTTTTTTTTTTTAATTAATTAATTGTTATGTGAAAAATTTGAGAGAATTACAAGTGAATTATGTAATTAGAAAAATAACAAGTATTATGGGATTTTCGAAGGTATAGATTTAAAATTAATCAACAGGCGGATTAAATAGATATTCAACGAATATATATTATTATATTGTATGAATAAACTAATACATCTTCAACAGTTATTATAGTTAAACAGTTTTTTTAACAAGTTGTGCACTTATTATAGTAGTTTGGCATTTTTCCTGTTTGCTTTGGTTTTAATTTTGGCAGCGTCGTAGCGTTTATTTTCAGATTTAGCCTAAAAATGGGCTCTTATCACTACATAAAATTCAATAATTTTAACAGTTAATTTTTTTTCATGTTCAAAGCACCCCACTCTTGGCAAAACTTTTTTTGTAAGCTCTTGCGATATTTGACTTATAGTGTCAACATTGGTTAGAGGTCTGCTGATAGCTCTCAAAACACACTTTTCTATTTGTTTTGTTAATTCAAATAATTCATTAGGTACTTGCATATATGAGTCCACCATATAAATCCATTTTATTAATGACATTTCTCTGTAATTGCTCACCGACTCCCGCACTCATTTGAATAGTTTATAAACTATTCGCGCATTTCGTTGTTTTTCTTAATTTGCGGACTATGTAACCAGCAATGTATGATTGAACGGCATCGCTGGTTACAGCCTTATTGTAGTCATGGTCTTCATCGATTGAAGAACCTTCAAGTTCTGGTTCTGCACTCTCAACCATATTATCAATTTTTTCAAGCCATATTTCTTTGCCATTATTAGAAGAAGTTTAAATTTCCGGAGCTTTTATTAAACTTTTTAGCAGGTCTTTCCCTGAAACATTGCATCCTTTCGGAGGACGTACAAGAGAAAAACAAGAAGCCAGGCGATACACTTGGGCAAACATTTTTGTCTATAACCAAAATGTATGAAATGTATAAAGAGGAAGTAGCTCAGTCAGTTTCTAATTGGATTTTCACTGAACTATTTAATAAAGAATTTAACTTACATTTTTATACACCCATATCAGATTCATGTATGGTGGATTAAAAGTCCTTTTGTACTTTTCTATTTAATTTAATATCTATTGATACAAATACTAGTCAACTGTAAACATCGAGTTGATGTTTCAGCACAAAGTCTTATTATATTCTATCTATATTATTGGAAGACCATCTATAAGTAATTTATTATAGTTTTGAATGAAGTCACGTACCTATATTACTCTGTCTATGTTTATTAAATAATCCAAATATATTTCTATTTAATTGTTAAGTCAACTAACTGTTGAAATTAGCACAATGATCTACAGGGTGTCTACATGCCCACCCTTTGAAAGACAAAATTACAGGGTGATCAAACCTGGAATTTCGTCTCCTAACTAACTAACGCTGATATCTCAATTCAAACACTATTAATGTAGGTAAGTGATTATTTGCTGACAAAATGTATCATATTGCGTAATAAGATACTATCTTGAACTTGATTCGAAAAAATGGTAAACAAATAATTAGGCAATTAAACTACTTATTATTTTTAGATGATCTTTGCATTTAAAAATTCTATAGATTCTACATATTCTATAAATAGATAAAAATAGTTATTATTACTACAGAGAGGAATATAAACAATATAAATACAAATACATAACATATGTTGATATTTGGGTACCCAATAACCTATTACATAAATGAGAATTATACATAAGCACTAATAGATAATATAAAGTCAATTAGTTATACATATATGTACAGCTTTTTTTTAAATTTATTTAGGATAGTACTTTTGTAACCTATTTTTGTGAACGGTACTTTGTTTGCCATTCCTCGCTTGTATAGTGCAATTAGGGCCTATTGTATCAAGTACGATGTACGGTCCACCATACCTAGCATCTAATTTACGAGCATTCTCATTTTTTAAGGTCACTTCATCCCCTTTATTGAGGTGATTTTGATTAATATTTAAATCCCATGACTTTTTTCTAATTTCTTTACTTTTTTCTAGGAATAATTTAGCACGTATATGCGCTGTCTTTAACCTATACCTTATCTCTTGCTCATAAGCGTCAATGTTATAAATTGGTTCAATGTTACCATTAACTAATTCCTCTGGAAGATTACATCGTCTCCCATATATAAGTTCAAAAGGTGTATAATTGTGATACGAACTTGGTGTTGTATTGTAACAAAAAGCATAATATTTACACCATAAGTCCCAGTCTGTGTGTGTTTCGTTTATGTAACTTCTGACATATTCATTGTAAACCCTATGATTTCTTTCACATCCACCTATAGTTTCGCTGTGATATGCCGTTGAAATATTATGTTTTATATTCAATAATTTGGAAATGTTTGTTAGTAATTCGTTCTTATATTCCAGCCCCATGTCAGTTCTGATTTCTTTCATCGGCCCGTATATTAAAATGAATTGTTCAAAAATTGCGTTGGCTACTGTCTTCGCTTCTTTATTAGGAATAGGTATCATGACCACGAACTTCGTTAGTTCACATTGAATAGTCACTGCGTAAACATTATTAGAATTAGATTTCAGGAAAGGACCAATTGTATCTATACACACTAAGTCAAATGCTTCTTGCGGAGTAGGAGTTATAACTAATGGCTCTACATGAGTTATTCTGGATTTGTTAATTTGACATTTGTGGCATGATTTTACAAAATCAGCCACTGTTTTTGACATCTTTTTCCATCTATACAAGTTTTTAAGTTTCTTAAGTAACCGTTTCTGTCCACAATGCCCTCCTAAGAGTGGATCATTGTGATATTTTTTCAGTAAGTCATTTATTTCATCCTTGCTTGTTACCTTTTTTGGTTCTTCACAAATTACTATATGCAAATGTTTCAATGCTATATTGCCTACACTTTTTAATATACTTTCGGTGCACCGTAAAAATATCTTATCATTAATAAATAATTTCACTTTATTCACGTTATTGATTACTGCCAGTTCATCTAACTGAGACAACGTTTGACCCAGATCAAAGTTGTCATTTACAATATAAATACGTGCATTAATGAGCATTTTCTTTTTATGCCGTACGACCATCCTCAGTGATGTCGGCTTTAACTCAAAACGTAAGATAGGCAATCTTAATATGTCTAGGGAATTACTAGCTTTATGAATTTTAATGTTACTCTCATTACTTTCTACATGTTTACCCCTGACTTGTGTTAGGTTATCTTTTTTGTTGTTTTGCTTAGTCATTGATCTCGTAATCGCTAATATTTGTTCATTACTCTGATGGATTTGTTTAAGGTCAGTTATAGATATCCTTGAGAGCGAATCAGCCACATTGTCTGCACCCTTTATGTATTCAATCTCAAAGTCGTATTCCTCTAAATCTAATCTAATCCTAGTTAATTTTGAAGTTGGATCTTTCATTGAAAATAAATGCTGTAACGGTTTATGGTCAGTTTTAACTAAGAATTTAGGCGCTCCATACAGGTAACATCTGAAATGTTTAATACCCCAATGTATGGCTGTAAGCTCTTTCAAAATAATTGGTTTATTAAATTCACTTTTTGAAAAGCCCCGTGATGCAAATGCTATAGGTAAATCTATCCCATTAAAATTTTGACTAAGTATGGCAGAACAAGCCGTATTAGAAGCGTCAGTTGTTAAAACAAATTGTTTAGTAAAATCTGGATACTGCAAAATTGGGGGGTTAACTAATGAATCTTTGAGTTTTTCGAATGCAGTTTGACAATCATTTGTCCAATTAAACTTTACGTTCTTTCTCGTCAATGAATTTAAAGGTAAACAAATTTCTGCAAACTGCGGGATAAACCTTCTATAGTAATTACAAAACGCTACGAATCGCTCAACCTCATCAGCTGTTTTCGGCACCGGGTATCGTTGCACAACATCATACTTAGATTTGTCTGGCAAGACTCCCTTATCCGATAAAAGATGACCAAGATAAGTGACTTCTTTTCTGAAAAATTTACATTTTTGTGGGTTCAATTTTAAATTGAATTTTCTACAAGTTGAGAATACGTGTTTTAGGTTTTTCAAGTGATGATTTTCTGAGCATCCTATAACTATTAAGTCATCCATGTATAGAAAAGCTTTTTCTGGCGTTAACCCAGTAAATGCCATTGTCATCATCCTTTGAAAACTGTTTGGACTTATATTCAATCCAAAAGGTAATCTGGTAAACCTGTATGACCCATATTCAGTACTAAATGACGTAAGATCTCTCGAATCTTCTTCCAACGGAATTTGATGAAACCCCGAAATTAAATCTAACACAGAAAACCATTTGGCTCTACCTAGTTGATCTAATATAGAGTCAATTCTTGGTAACGGAAATTTATCGGGTGTAATTTTCTTATTTATTTGCCTAAAATCTATACATAGTCTCCATGCCTTATCTCCTGTTTGAGACTTTTTAAGCACTAGCAATACTGGACTGTTGTATGGAGACGTGGATGGTTCTATTATACCATTTTTGATCATTTTCTGCACCTGTGAGTTAATTTCTGCCGTATGGGCATGAGGTGTTCTATAATTTTTAATATAAACTGGTGAATTATCGTTTAATGCTATTTTCTGAGAATAAAAATTATTACACGTTAATATATCATTTTTTAGAGCAAATACATCGGAAAATTCAGCACACAATTTGAAAAAATCTGTTTTTACATAATCGGGCACATTTTGTTCTAATGACTGAAACAATTCTTGACTTCTATTATTCTTTTCTTCGTTAATATTGTATATATGAAATCTATCTAATTCTATTGTCTTTAATCTTTTTATTGAAGCTAATACACTTTCATTTGTTGAATTAAGTATTCTTACATACGGATTTTCCCTTGAAACTATACTCCTAGCAACAAATATCCCTGTAGTTAATTCCTGTTGTTCAACTACAACATCCTGCCTTAAATTTTTGAATTTACTAATTAATCTTATTACTTCACATCTTGGCGGTATTACTTCTACATCATCATCCGGACTATTATGAATAGGAATTGTCAATTTTTCACTACCCACATTTAATGATAACAACCATTGAGAGTAATCTAAGTTACATTTGAAGTTTGAGATGAAATCTCTGCCTAAAATTGCGTTAGCGGGAATAGGAAAATTATCAGGAACCACATGAAATATATGTTGTACTGAATAGTTATTTATAAAAAGTTTTGTGTCAATTGTGCCTAGAGATTGTACAGCACCCTCTGTGACTCCTTTGATTTTTATATTACGATTTGTATTAATTATTTGTGAAGGAAAAAAATTCCCTTTTTTCTTAAATATTGAAATATCTGCCCCTGTATCTATAATAAAAGTACACATACAGTCCATGATGTCAGTATAAAGAGTTACAAAATTCGAAAGAGATAGGTCAAAAGTAAACACATGTTTTAAGTTATTTTCTAAGCCCCCAACTCTTGCTGGGGGTCGGGAGAGTTTCCCGACTCCTCCATTGTATTACACATTCTTATGTTTCTTTGTCCAAAATCTCCATTATACGGTTCCCTATTAGAATAACTATTCCCTCGTCTGAAATTATTATTCCCTCTGTTATGATAATTACCTCTGAAGTGATTATTATTTCTAAAGTTACCTTGATGACCATTATTTGATTGATTATTGGGCCGATTGCTGTCATTATTAGGTTGCCTGAAATTGTTAACTTTTCTGTTAAAATTGTAACGCCCCCTATTAAATTGATGCTGATACTGTCTATTACCTCTATACAATAAAACACTAGCTTGTGTTTGAGGTGTATCAACTGTAACAAATTTCGTAAGTGCTTCTTGCACCGTGCTAAAACTGCCTGCTGCCAATATTAATTTTGTTTTTTCGTTTGCCGCATTATTTTCCAGAGTCTTAACAGTTGCCTCTGTAGTGTATTTTTCTGCCAACTCAGGTGGCATTCCTTCTCCTAAATATGAAATTTTAAGTTTCTCAGCCAATTGTTCAACTTCTGTCGCAAAGTTGCCTGTATCCTTGAAATTTTGCCTCAACTTATTCAGTTTGGCCACTATTAAAGTAGAAGGTTCACCTTTTATGCCTTTTCTTAGAGTTTCAATTATTTGTTCAACCGTGGTTTCGTTCGTTAACAACGTGCGAGCTTTCCCGGTTAATCTGGTCTTTACGAAAGCTACCGCATTGGCACCTTGATCAGCAGCATTACTCTTTAATAGACCCAATGCGTCTAATATTGTCTGAAGCTTTTCCGGTGAGCCATCATACTCTGTTGGGATGATTTTGCTGGCTAAATTAAAAAATTCTACGGGTGTAAGAGGCATGTCGTTAGTTTCGTCTGTCGTGTCACTATCAGATGTATCGTATTCGTCACTATCTTCCTTCAAAATATTAATGTCAATCAATTGTAAACAAGAGATAGGTACTCTCACTTTATATTTCAAAACCTGGAATGATTGAACTACTTTATCCCTTATTATTTGAAATTTTTCATTACAAGTTGATTTCTGCGTATTGTCTAAATTATTCCATTCTAGTGCTACCGTATGCGTAAAAGCATTAAATAACTTAATAAGATTATTTCGTATATCTATCCTAGAACTTTCCCCTTTTGGAACTTTCTTTTTAATTGCCCTTTTTGCTTGACCTCTAATGTCTTCCGTCAAAATATTTAATTTAATGATTAGTTGTTCCCATGAGGAAGACATTTACTGCACTGACACTACTAAATAGACCAAATTGCCAAACGATAAGGACGACAAACAAAATACAAAAATTTCATAACTCAATAAACCAATGTGAATGATTAAGTGGATAAATAAATGTAATATTAAAAAAAATTAGCATAAAATAATAATATGTCGGTTACAAAAATAAAATCTTACCCAAAATATTTCCACTGTACACAACACTTGTTCTGGATCTCACTATGGCTCTCCATTATGTTCCTTTTGGTTACTCTCCGATGAATCTTCCACATTGAAGCAGTAATTTACAGGGTAATAAACATCCCCAACACTTTTCACTGTCTACACAACACTTGTTCTGGATCTTGCTATGTCTCTTCGTATGTTCCTTTTAATTATCCTTCGATGGGTCTTCCACAGCGAAACACAAAATTTCAAGACAATAACTATCACTAGGATATAAACCAAAATCCTTACGTCTCCAGAAATTGAGATAGCATTTTCTTGAACAATAAAGTTGGAATTCACCACTCCTGTTTCTTTCACTTGCTGATGTGTCGAGTCCGATTGCCCCATTTCAATATACCAATCTTGCTAAGGTCCTTTTGGTCAGGATCGCCATATGGTGGATTAAAAGTCCTTTTGTACTTTTCTATTTAATTTAATATCTATTGATACAAATACTAGTCAACTGTAAACATCGAGTTGATGTTTCAGCACAAAGTCTTATTATATTCTATCTATATCATTGGAAGACCATCTATAAGTAATTTATTATAGTTTTGAATGAAGTCACGTACCTATATTACTCGTGTCTATGTTTATTAAATAATCCAAATATATTTCTATTTAATTGTTAAGTCAACTAACTGTTGAAATTAGCACAATGATCTACAGGGTGTCTACACATGTAAGAAGTGCGATATGATGGAAAGGAAATTAAAATCACTTGAAAATCCAGAGGAACTTGAAGAGATTAAAATAGAAAAGGAGTTGCATATAAGAAAAGCTGAAAGCGCAAGACAAGTCTTAAGGAATGATGCAGAATTAGCTAAGAATAACCAGTCTGTGACGACAATAACCTTCGATCTGATGCAGACATTGCCTACTCCAGTTTTGTCGACGGGAATATGCTATTATAAACGTCAACTGTCGACTTACTGTTTTGGAGTCCACAATATGGGTACAGGAAAAGTTTGCATGTTTGTATGGAACGAGTCTGTAGCATCACGGGGACCACAAGAGATTGGTTCTTGTATCCTTTACTACGTAAAGCATTACGTTAAAACAAAAAAAAATGATAATGTATTCTGACCAGTGCGGAGGGCAAAACCGCAATATAAAAATAGTTCTTTTGTGCAATCTCATTGTTTCCGATCCATCTAATTTTGTAGAAGAAATCGATCACAAATTTTTAGTTGGCGGTCACTCTTATTTACCATGTGATGAGGACTTTGGATTGATTAAGAAACAACAAAAATTCCACCCAGATATTTTCGTGCCCAATGACTGGAAAAAAGTTATACAGGGAGCTAAAAAAAATTTGATATTGTTGAGATGACATTCAGAGACTTCTATTCAACAGTTGAAATAGAAAAAAATATTACAAATAGAAAAATTTCAGTTAACGGTAAAAAAGTGAAGTGGCTGGAGTTATTATAAAGCAAAATCTTTCAGGATATTCTATAAATATTCAAACAATGAATCAATTTCTTTTGACGAAGTGCAGTACAAACACGAGTTGCTTAGTTGCTTAGTTGCTTAGTATTACTGGCCTATTTTGATTGGTCCATGATACAATAAGTATACTCCTAACCGTTATATAAAAAAACAGTATAACAATCGTTTTGGCTGATTTGTAGACTATCAACAAAAATGCATTTTTTTCTTTTCGTATTTTCTCCATAACAGCTTTTACGGGGTTGGGCCGTTCTGGTTGCCTCATTTCATGTTTGATGTTTCAATGTGCCCCATACATAGGGTAGGTTGAAACATCTCTGAAAATACTATGGGGTAGGTTGCAACATAGTTATAATGCGAAAAATTTTTGATACATTTCATTCAAAACTTGGCAATCACTTTACAAAATAATCAATCATTAACATTTTGTTCAACTGGTAACCAAAAATTTCGGAAAAATGTATTCAAAACTAAAAAATTGAAAAAATAAACTTGTTATACCTTGATTAGAGTTCAACGAACGTCCAAACCCGTGAAATTTATAGAAAACCTTAGAAAACTGCAGGTTCTCTTTGTACCATTTTGCTTAATTGGAGGGGGAAGAATTAGTTTTATGTCCTTAATATCGACCTGAGCAATGTCTCCTACCAAGGGTAAAACAAATGCTTCATGCATTTTGCATTTTTCGACAATATGATATTTCAATATCCCCATCGACCACTTGTGATGCCTTTTGGTCAAAACAATAAGTTTTAATAATATTTAATTAAAAGACATAAATTCCCTTGAAGCTAATTCCGATAAATCATGAATCGTTATATAAATAAGAATTAGGAAGTTTGCACGTACGAAGTCAAGTTCAGAGCGTGAAATAAACATACATAAGGCGTTTTCGGAAACTTACTCCGGCTCACTAACTCGATCCAGAGAGGTCACGTTATGAATCACTCCGATCACCTATCCGGGAACTGTAGTTTACGAACTAATGGGTTTCGTTTTTGATCTGACAGCTAACGTCATAACAAAACATACATCTCTTCTTCAACTTCGAAAAAAAAATCAAATGCCAACGCCGTTAATGTAGCAAAGCCCCTTTTTTCATGTTTGATAAAAGCAATATATTTAGTTACCACCAAAAGAATTAGGTTATGATATATTACCCTTCAGTAATGCGCATGCGGTGCCTATAGCGTCTCTACCGACCTACCTCTCGAGGTGGGTTACGAAAAATGAACCTGGGTCAGTCATCCAATCAACAACTCGGAAGTTTCCAAACACAGGTAGGCAACTCGGGTTAGGTAAACGAACTAAGTATTGTCATGAAAAATAAATTTCCCAAAACAAATCCCCCTAATTTAATATTGCTGGTTGTTAAAAGAACTGAACAAAGAAAAAATTTTCCCACAACAGAATCAACCGGTCCGGAAAGATCACACTATCTCTAGTTTATTGAGGTACGAAAATTTTCAAATAAACGGTGATTCCTAAAATATCTTAACGTTGCTTGAAACGGCTGCGGTGTCAGTATTCACTTTTTCACTAGTTCAAAAAAATTAATGTCTTTAAATACAAATTCCGGACACCGGATCGAAAAACAACAAAATCTCGGACTAACACGGAAGCAGCGGTATCGAAGCAGTATAAGCTGAGGGCCAGTAGAA
Organism: Galerucella pusilla; assembly: GCA_910591695.1. Lineage (NCBI taxonomy): Eukaryota > Metazoa > Arthropoda > Insecta > Coleoptera > Chrysomelidae > Galerucella > Galerucella pusilla. The sequence goes on along the minus strand of CAJUYI010003420.1, from coordinate 25,291 downwards.
GCTGAGAGCCACGAATCAAACTCTTCTGTCATTAGTAAAACTTTATAAGAAACTACATCTACTACGTCATATACAAGACGTGTTTCGGAATTAATTAAATTGAATTAAATGGTAAATATACCAAACGTCCTTTTCGATTGAAAAATTTTAACTTTTCAAACGACTGAATTCTATGATTGAATATAAATTTGCGTACCTCCGGAATAATACTAAAAATACTGAAACTACAATATAACGGTACTAATATAAAAAATATATGATTCGGTAACAGAAAGGTCGGAGAGTGAGTAACGAGTTATTTAAAATCAAGTGGCAAAATAAAAATACGAAACGAAAAAAACTTAAGTATAAAATAACTCGTTACAACCTCGATAATAAATCCCCACTCTTAGGGCGGAAGGCATCGTGCTGACGGTAAGGAAGGTGCGAGGGCTAGAGCATGGTAAACGATCCCCTTGGAGTACCTGGCAAAACTTCATTGTATTTAGCCTTAGCGGGGTAAGGGCGCACTTCCCCGCTGGACCTACTTTGAGATTTATATGGATAAGACCAAAATAAAGGACAAAATGGATAAGAAAGATGACGGATTGGCAATGGAAATGGAGAAGAACAGGGAAAAAAGAAGCACAGGTTCTTTGGATAAGGAACTGGAAGGACAGGAGGTCTTCAGAAGGAGAGACTCGCTGCCCAGGACTCCTCCAGCTAGGGTTGGGAGGATGGTAGGACACGAGGATACCTTCCATACACCGAGCGGGGAGATCACTGTACTGGAGCTTGAAAGGATGGAAAGTTGGGAGAGGGAAGATCGGATTACGTCGCTAGTCAACTTAGCAAACTGCAGGATCACGGGAATAGTAGGAAATCTCAGTGATTAGGAAGCCAGACCATCCAAAAAAGGGACGGAAGAAAATACAAAAGAGAGCCCAGGGAGAAGGTAAAGGGAAGAGGGAGGAAGAGAAGAAGGACAGCGAGAAGCTAACAGAGCTCCGACAACTTATAAATAGAGTGTTTGAGGAGGGCACAAAATTGTATGCCCTCACAAGAGAAACTACAAATACCAAGGTAGAAATTAGGGAGGGTACAAGGAACCTTTATAGGATGATAACGATAACACATAAAAAAGTGCAGGAGTACGAGGAATACGAGAGGAGGATTGCAAAGAAGGCGGAGAAAAGGGACAGGAGGGAAACAGGAGTGATGATGTGCGACATGGGGGTGCAGGTGGACTCGGTGGAGATTGGAAGGGAAACGGAACAAATTAAGAGGGAGATGATGGAGTACATCAAAAAACTTCAAACTATAGAAGTAGATGAGGAAAAATTTTCGGATATAGTGGAGGAAGAATGGCCATTAGAGGGGTTTTTGAGACCGGTAAGGGCTCAAATAGCGGAGGAATGCCCAGACAATCGTGACATCATCTCAATGGTGGGTAAAAAAAATCAGAGACTTGGACCCATACCCTGAAAATGGCTCAATAATCACCAATCATCAGTATATGGTAGATGAATGCAAGGTCGAGGTGGACTACGTGGTGAACTATATTAAAACAGAAACAAGGAAAGGAAAAAACTTGAGAGAAGCAAGGAAAGCGTGCGTCCTTAAAGCGGGTGGAGGTGCGATGACGCATTTCAGAAAGGCCAGTGAGTAGTAGTCGCGATAAGACAGGCAAGCGCCGAAATACACACTCAGGGGGAGATAACATGCGTATTGGAAGAAGGGATTGATGCGAGGAAAGTGAGGAAAGCGCTAGAATAAGCAATCGGAGGGAAGGACACAAAAATTAAAGTGGTAATGCTACTGGAAGAGAAGAAGACAATGCAGAGGAGCAGCATAATGATAAAAAAGGAGATAGGACGTATGCAGAGCTGCTAAAAGAAGTCAAGGAAAAGTAGGAATTAAAGGAACAGCATTAAACGGTGAGAGGTTGAGGAAAACCAACTAGGGGAACCTCCTGATGAAAATGAGGGTGATAAGAAAAACATAAATGTGTTGTCACAGCAGATAGCAGATAGCCCAAGACCGGCGCAACAACCAACGCAAGGGAACCTTGGGAGACCCTCTATGTTTACGACGTTGATGAGGTAACAGAAAGCGTGGACGTACTCAGGCAACTGAAAACAAAAGTGGACATGCGTGACAGAGAATCCATAGAGATTAGGAATAGGAGAGCAACAAACTACGGAGGGGACATCCTCACGGTAAAAGCAAACCTGAGAGCAGCCGATAAGCTCTGAAATCTGGGAAGGATAACAATCGGCTTTCTCAACTGCCGAATCAAGAGGAGGGTACAACCAAGACTTTGCTACATGTGTAAAAATTCTGGGCACACCCAAAAAGATTGCAGAGGGGAGAGCGCGGAGGATAAATGCCTAAACTGTTGGGTTACCGGTCACAAAGCTGCTGATTGCGAGAACGAGCCAACATGCAGAAGATGCAGAGAAAATCATCGAGAGGACTCAACGAGATGCCCAATTTCCAGGCACCTGGTTAACGGGGGCAGAGGATAGGAAGAGATGGTAGAATAAGAAATTCAAAATGGAAGTCCTACGAGTGAATGCGGGCAGGTCATCCCAAGCACACGACCTGGCGTACAAGGTAGTTGAAGAGGTGGATAGTGACATTATCATTATCATGAGTGAACCAAATCTGCGAGGTGCAAAATCCCGCGGGTGGGTCACAGACAACAACACGGACGTGGGAATCTACTGTGTGAATAAAAAAATCAATGTACATGGTGTTAAGAGGTGTAAGGGCTGGGTAAGAATAGAAATGGACAGAGAAGCAGTGATTGACTGCTGTATATCTCCGAACGTTGACCTGAATACATTGACTATGTACTCAGTATGACGTCATGTGGTTGATTTGTAGTGGAGGAAAGTCGACGGTGATTGGTGGAGACCTCAACTCCAAATTCACAGAATGGGGATCACCTTCAAATAATAACAGGGGGGACTACATACTTGGGTGGGTAGCCCAATTAGACCTGACTACATTAAATAAATGACGGAATCAAGCCTACCTTTATACGTGGACGATCCAAATCATATATAGATATAACACTAGCCACCAAAAACCTAGCAAAGAGCAGTGCAATCACGAAAACTCGATGCAAACAGTCCACTCTATACGGGTAATAGTATCGTAAATGACTTTGACTAGTATATCTTTACGCAGCACTCTGCCTTCAACAGCTACTACTACGTTTTGGCAACTTCTCCTCCATCTCACCTTTACACCAAACTACTACTCCAACTGACTTTATTGCAATTTGCGCGCATTTCATTTTTATCACTACACAAAATCTTACATCTCGTATGCATCCAATCTGTATATTGATGTTGAATATTCAGTTTTTGTTTATGAATTTAAATTTTGTTTTCTTGGCTGCCAAAAGAAACAGTCCAATTTTACTTTAGGAAGTCATTATTGTGTGGTCTTCTTCTCAGAAGTACGAAGCCACATTATGGTAATTTTATTAGGCCAGTACTTGAACAATTAAGTTAGTACAGGTACTTGACATTTATATTTATATATCTATCAATTGGTTGATAAATCGGTATATATAAGTCGTATTGATTTTAGGTTTGAGCGCAATTGGCTTTTTTTTCGGACCGAGATGCGAAACTCATGTTCGACTGGGTCCTCAACCAGTACCCAGACAGTGTTGGACTCATCCCCAACGGAGATGCCTACCAACCAAACCCACCTCAAACTCGCCGTTACTCCCGCCTTGGAATCACTACCCTAGCATACGTCAAGACGGGCAGCGGTCCCTCACACACTCTCCATCATCTTCTTCCCTCTATCAGAGGTAGGCTCTATCATGCCATAGCGAGTCCTTCTCTTCCCCTAATCATGCTCTCTACCACGCCACTTATCTTCATCCATTCCTCCTCGCCTCTCAACATAATCTCCACCCACTTCTCTACGCAATTGGCTTAAAGCAAAATAGTTTTGGGTTACATTATAGAACACATATCATTAAGTAACAATAGATTACTTTTCTTATTATCAAGCTAGTTATTCAGGGAAAATCATTCAATTTATTGATTTGTCACATGATAAAATTTCTGGGATTTTGGTTGTTACATTTTCATTTCATAAAGTGTAAGTAAAACAAATTAGGTTGTTAAATCAAACTAATTCTAAAGTGGAAAATGGAAAGGAAAATTCTAAATAAAAAAATATATGAAAATAAAGTAAACTCTGTAAATAAGAAGAAATTCTGGGTTATATACAAACTAATAAGTACTTAACGTATATATACAGCTTAACCTACAGATAACCCACCCTAACACCTAAAAATAACCTAGAAAAAAAAACTTTTTGTACATTTATGCTTGTTTTTTTTCCTTTTTTTTTGGAAAGGGGGAGGTTGATCTTCGACTTTGTTAGGACCTATTTTATTTCTGGTATATTGATAGTATTTTATAGATTAGTTGATTAGTTTTTTTAATTTCTGGATTGGCGATGGAAGTCAACAGACGAGCTAAGTTACGAATTACACATTAGAGGGTTACCAATAGATTCTACTGTGGACGGAAAACGGATGATATAACGCCAGGCACTAAGATCAGAGCAAGAGTCTGGTCACACATGAAAGTTTAAGGTACATCTAACTTTTTCAGAAGAATACTAAATATGCGAATCTAAGACTGCAGAGTTAACTCAGGAGATTGGAGCTTTCGATCCAGATTTCAGTAGAATAAATTCTTGTTTGACTCACTTATCAAACATGATAGATAGAATAAAGCACCCAATGGTGAAAGATGAAGAGAGGAGGAGCTTCTTGTCTTGGAATTGCCGTGACTGCTCAATCTGGTTTATGAAGCATAATATACGGAAACAAGATCCTCCAGACACTGTTCAGGATAGCCTGCCTACAACCTCTATGATTAACAAGGTGCATTATGAGCAAGGCTTTCTTTACCTGTAGTTAATGCTGAACAGCCTAGAGAAACTCCATCCATATTGGACACTGAAAACCCGAGAATACCGCAACAATCCAGAAGCCTACGGATTATTGGCGACATCATCGACATTCCTCAAGGAAGTCCAGTTCACCAAGTACTCTCAAGACCGTTGGCACCTATGACCACGAATGTGAATACAATGCCGTTTGTTCAACAAGCATATACGCAGGCCGAGAAAACCTTCAAGTCTAGAGCAACTTTGCCAGGAAAGTCACACATCCCAACTTACAACGATTCTGGAAGAATTCACCCAAATTTAGATCCAGCATATAATTTATCCATCTTGGTATCTTGAATATATCCCCCATACCACCGTCATACCATCAACGAGACTTTACTATGAATAAACCGTACCCGGATATCCACAGATGGAACGTTAAATTCAATGGCAGGACTACTGTCAACGATTTCCTGTTGCGAGAAGAGGAATTGAGAAGTTCTCGTGGCATCAACAAGGAACACCTTCTGCGTTCTGCGCCCGAACTATTTACCCAAGATGCACTGTACTGGTATCGCACAGGTAACTTTTCCACATGGGATGAATTGGTGGCGCAGCTCAAGGAGGCTTTCCGTCCTTACGACTATGAGTATAGTCTCTGGGAGGAAATTAAAAGAAGAACACAGGGTTCTCAAGAAACGGTTCTATCCTTTGTCTCCGACATAGAGAATTTGTCCCAGCGACTAGACCAACCACCAACACTATAAGCAGAAACCCACTCCCTTATATCCAGACACGATTATCTCTTCACCCTATAACATCAGTAAGAGAGTTGTTACGCTTAAGTAGGGGCATTAAAGAAACAGAGGAGAGAGTAAAAACATTTGCCCCTCCACCGACGTCATACAGGAACTTGCTGGAACCTGAGTTGGCGTATCGCCGTCCTCAGACGTCCTACGTATCGTCGGTCAATGTAAATAGACAACAATCAGCTACCTCTACCCTTCCCACAGATAATGCTTCTCCTCATACATCTCCTTCGAAAGTTCCAAAGTGTTGGAATTGCGGAAAAGATTCCCACAAGTTCCGTTCCTGTCCCGATCCAAAGCGGAAGTTTTGCTTCAAATGCGGTCGTTATAATGCCATGGCAAGTAACTGTCCTTCCTGTTCAAAATACCGCAAGTCGGGTCCGAACTAAATCGGTCCGGGCCCCCCTCTCTGGTAAATTCGAACTCCCATAACCCGTCAGCGTCCATAATGGTACTATTAGATTTTGTTCTGGTGCACGCCAAAAATGATAATCGTCCTTATTTGTCTATTAATATTTCAGGGAAAAGGTTCCTCGCACTCTTAGGCAGCGGTTGTGTTGCGAACGGTTTTAGGTGATCTAGGTTGGACTTAACTTGGAAATTTACACAAACTCAATTGTTCATCTTCTATTTCTAATTGTGTTGTTGCCAATAGTGCTAAATGCAAGACTCGAGGATTGTTCCAGTTTAAGCGCCTACCTTTTGGACTGCACAATGCTCCGGCAACGTGGCAGCGTTTCATAGATCGAGTCGTAGGAGTTTAACTAGAACAGCATGCTTTTGTTTATCTCGACGATATAATTATTTGCACTCCTACCTCCGAGAAACACCTTGAAATTCTTGAGAAAGTGTTCAACAAATTACGAGACGCCGGTCTTTCCTCAAATAAAGAGAAGAGCCACTTCTGCAAGCCTGAGTTGAAAAACCTTGGGTATGTGGTGAATTCAACAGGATTGCTTGTGGACCCTGGAGCGCTATTCTGTACGCGGCATCTCGGTATCGGTATGTTAACAACAGCCATCGGTTGCGCGGCCGACGGGACTAATATAACGCTATTCTGTATGCCACGGTTTTCGACGCTCGGAATTGCAACCAAAAATTATCGGCATAGAAGTGACGTTACTCGATTCGATACATGTGGCCAATGAGCGATGAGAGAAACTGTCAAATTTGTAAACAAACCAAAGTGCACGTTGAAGATTAGAGCACATTATCCCTTGTGATATTACCCAATGAAGGATAAAGAAGAAGAAGAAGATCAGAGGTTATATTTTGGTTTTGTTGGAAGGTGGGGTCATATAATTAGATAATAGATAGTGACATCTGTTATCATGAACGATACAATTCATGTTTATATTAACATTAACAACCTCAAAAACTCGAAATTTATAGTCAACTAGCATTGAAGAATTGATCTGGCGTTAACATTTATATCTCTTTTTTTTTCAAGTCTCAAAGATAGGATAGGTACAGATATTAATTATTTTAAAGGAGTTTCTTGTTCTATCAAAACTAAGCGTTATAATACCGCTCATAGGGATCATTTGATTCAGTACAAGGAGAGCCATTCAAATTTTGCTGCAGGAAAATTTTGAGGGAAAAATGAGTAGGACTTATAAAACACTGGATTAGACTCTATACACAATATAGTTACTCTCCGAATATTTTCTAATAGATACCGGTAGTAGTAGAAGTTTAATTGATCCAAAATTAGCATATAAGTTTTATAGAAATCACATTTTTCACGAAAATTTTAGTATTCAAACAGCTCACAGTATCAGTTTTCATAATGAAGTCATGGAAATTCCACTTTTTGATATTTTCAAAGTCAAAGAAAAGCACAAATTTCACCTTTTTAATTTTAGTAAAAAATATAATGGACTTATAGGTATTGATTTACTTAAACAGTTATGCGCATCTATTGATATACATAATAAATTGATCATTACACCCAAAACTCAAATTCCAATAAATTATGATTGTGAAGGAAAAGCCAATTCAAAAAATTTGATAAAAATATATAACTATCAACTCGATATTCCGGAAAGAACAACTAAAATTGTTAAATTACCAGTAAACATAGAGAAAGGTTTAGGATTCATGAAATATATTAAATTTGATACACAATTAGAATGCCCTCAAGCTCTTGTTAATATTGAAAATTATTTTGCATACACATCTATCACAAATTCCAGCTGTGAACCGAAAGTAATAACTGTTACAGGTCCATTTATTATCGAAAAATTGTATCTTACAGAAATTAATTTTGTAGACACATTGGAATCAAATAATATTTTAACTAAAGATCATGATAAATTATTGAAAACCAATTTAAATCAAATTCGATTAGATCATTGCAATTCAGAAAAAAGACAAAAAATACAAGACCTATGTTACGAATAGAGAGACATATTTTACTGTGAAAAAATTCCTCTTTCATTTACAAATACTGTAAAACACAAAATTAGACTAACAGACGATACTCCTGTTTATACTAAGACATACCGATATCCCGAAGTTTATAAAAAAGAAGTTAAATCTCAAATTGACAATATGTTATCACAAGGTATTATTAGACATTCATCATCCCCATATAATAGTCCAATTTGGATTGTAGAAAAACGTAAAGATGCATCTAATAAGAAAAAATATCGATTAGTTGTCGATTATCGTAAATTAAACGAAAAAACAGTTGATGACAAATATCCACTACCTTTAATTAGTACAATTCTTGACCAATTAGGAAGAAGTCAATATTTTACTACGCTTGATTTAGCCGATGGTTTTTACCAAATAAAAATGGAAGAAAATGACATTCATAAAACAGCATTTTCTGCCGAAAATGGACATTATGAATTCGTAAGGATGATGCCTATGGGCATGAAAAATTCTCCAAGCACCTTCCAAAGAGTAATGGATAACATACTTAGAGGTTTGCAGAATGAGACATGTTTAGTTTATCTTGACGATGTTATTATATACAGTACGTCTCTTCAAGAACATATTACTAGAATTAGACAAATATTTGACAGACTCAGAGAAGCTAATTTTAAAATACAATTGGACAAATCGGAATTTTTACGGAAAGAAGTAAATTATTTAGGACATGTAATGACCCCCTCTGGTGTTAAACCAAATCCTGATAAAATTTTAGCAATAAAAAACTTCCCAATACCAAATTCCACGAAGGACATTAAAAGTTTCCTTGGATTAATTGGTTATTACCGTAAATTTATTAGAGATTTTGCCAAAATAACAAAACCATTAACAAAATGTTTAAAAAAAGGTTCTAAAATTATTCATGATCAAGAATTTATTGATACTTTTAATACTTGTAAATATTTATTAACTAATTTCCCTATTCTTCAATACCCAGACTTTAATAGAAAATTTATTTTGACTACAGACGCATCAAATGTGGCTTTAGGCGCTATTTTGTCACAAGGGCCTATTGGTTCAGACAAACCCATTGCCTATGCCTCTCGTACTTTAAATGACTCAGAGCAACGGTATAGCACAATAGAAAAAGAGCTATTAGCTATAGTTTGGGCATGTAAGTACTTCCGTCCTTATTTATATGGTCGAAAATTCACAATAGTAACTGATCACCGACCTTTAGTATGGCTTTTTAAATTACGCGAACCAAATTCTAAATTAGTACGATGGAGACTAAAACTCGAAGAATTTAATTATGATGTAGAATATAAAAAGGGTAAAACTAATACTAATGCTGACGCCCTTTCTCGAATAACAATAAACGCTCTAGAAAATGAATCAATTATTAATAATCCCGGAGATATTGATAGCGATACTTCACAATATCTCAGGCAGTTATCAGAAAATCCTTTAGACGACGGTAATATTCAGAATCAATCAAATATCAATATAGTACCTGATGTCCAAATTAGACCCCCTGACCAAGAATCTGGTGGTTCTACACAACACACGACAGCTAACGAAACTACTAATGAAGGAATAAAAATTCTTGACGAAATTATCAATAATAAGGTCAATCAAATTTTAGTTTTTGGACAGATATATAATAAATTAGACGTCAAACAGGAAAATTATGAGCACCATAAATTCATAACAGTAGAAATTGCCACGGAAAATAACCACGATTTAATTTTTGAATTTTTGCGCGATTATACTATGCACAATAAAACTTATTGTATGTACTTCCATACTGAAAGTTTGTATAAACAGTTTAATGAAGTTTATTTAACTAAATTTTCAGAAAAAGGTTCTAAATTAATCAGATGCATGCAATTAGTTAATACAGTGAAAGATAAAGAAGAGCAAATTTTATTAATTAAAAATCATCATGAAAGTAAAACTAATCACCGAGGAATCTCAGAAACTATTGAACGTTTGAAAAGAAATTATTATTGGATAGGAATGAAAGAATCAGTCACTAAATATATAAATTCATGTGATATTTGCCAAAAAACTAAATATGCTAGAAAAAACCCATATTCGCCATTAATGCTGACCGAAACAGCCTCTAAACCATTTCAAATTGTTCATATTGATCTTTTCTTTTTCAATAACAAAATATATGTAACACTTGTTGACTCGTTTCCAAATTTGCGCAAGCTTACGAAGTAACAGCTAAAACCGCGATTCACATTAGTAATGCTTTAATTAAATATATATCCTCATTTGGCGTACCCGAAAAATTAATTTTAGACAATGGTTCGGAATTTAATAACGAAGTAGTTCAGGAAATTTTAAAATTACATAAAATAAAAATACATTTTACCACTGTAGGACATCATGAAGGAAATGCTATAGTAGAACGCTTTCACTCTTCAATAATAGAACACCTCTGAATACTTAGAGAAATGTACCCCAAGGAAAATGAAAATATTATGAATTATGCTATTTTAGGTTATAACAGTAGTATTCACAGTGCAACAAATTACACACCCTTTGAACTGACTTTTGGTCACACTAATTCTAGGAATCCTAATGAAATATTTTTACCAACAACCTTTTATTCAGATTATGCAGAAAATCATAAAAATAAATTTGTAGGTCCATTTAAGATAATTGATCTATTAGATAGGAATAGAGTAGAGATAATAAATACTAAAAATAATAAGAAAGAAATAGTTCATTTAAAAGAATTTAGAAAAAATTTCGTTGCAGGTTCCTCACAGCCTTCAGCATCGGAAGTTACGGACTGATATATCCCACCTTCCATAATATAACCAATAACCCTGGTATATCACCACTTAAATTAGGTACCAGTCAAAATATCATTGACTTTTGGTCATTTGTAAAAACTTTTGAAACGTCAAAAATATTAAACGAATTTAAATCATTACAGTATAACCATTATAGATTACAAAACTTATTTTTAAGCGAAAATTCTAATAACTCCAATATTTCAGCTATAAACGAAATATCAAATACATTTCAACTAGTGAATACAATTGAAAATAAAATTAAACTTCAAATTAGTCAACTAATTCCTACGATAAACCAAGAATTCAGAACAAAACGAGGAATAATAAATGGTCTAGGCTCAATAATAAAATCAATAAGCGGAAATCTAGATAGCAGTGATGCCGAAAAATATGATCAAATTATTGAATCCCTTTCAACAAATCAAAATGAAATTAAAACATTAATAAAAAACCAAGTAACTATCATACAAGAATCAATTGATATTTTTAATAGCAGCACTCAAATACTAGCAAGAAATCAGATAACCTTAGAATCCAAAATAAATAATATTGAAAAAATAATAAAAACAGCACGAACCCAAAACTATCAAACTATTGAGCATTTTTATATGAAAGATGTGTTGTATCAAATAATTACTCTTTATCAAAATATGTACGATTTATTTGAAAGAATTGAAACAGCTATCACATTTTCTAAATTAAATATTTTCCATAATTCCATAATGGATCCAAAAGATCTTTTACACCACTTAAAACTTATTAACACTGATTTAACAAATTCTAAACTGCCTTTCGAACCCAATTCAGAAAATATTATTAATTTCGAAAAAGTAATGCAAATTAAAAGTTACTGCAAAATGGATAAAATCATATTGATAATAGAAATACCAATAGTAGAAATCAAAAATTATGATTTATATCAACTTTTTTCTTTACTCACTCCTGAAAACAATATGTATCAAATAATTATACCAAAATCCAAATTCCTCATCCTCAATGAACAAAATTTCATGCCTTTTGACAACGACTGTCAAGAAATTAGTGATCAAGAGTTTATCTGCCATGAATCGACCCCAATGTCGGTTGAAGAAGAAGATGTCCCTTGCGAAGTACAATTGTTGAAATTTTCCAAAAATCTGAACAACTGTCATATCATTCCAGTTGATATCAAGAAAATCAGCATTCAAAAACTTCTATCAAACAAATGGATTGTCGTCTCTCCTCAAGTTGCAGTGGCTGAACAAATGTGCGGTAATAATAAAGACAAAGTGCTCCTAGAAGGAACTTTTATAGTAGAATTAGTTAGAAATTGCATACTTAAAATAGAAAACGTAGTTCTTCATAATTATAGACTGGACAAAAGTGAATTACAAATAATAGAACTTCCAAAACTATCCATAAAAAACTTTGTGAACGAAAAACCCCAAAAATTCAACACTCATATACTCGAAAGTGTTAATTTAGATAAACTCAATAACCTTAAGGACTCTTTGGACTTTCAAAATGAAAACTTAAACGAAATTTTCCAAAAACCTGTACACTTTAACAATATTAGTGTATGGACCTTACTTTT
>CAJUYI010003419.1:0-22873 GCA_910591695.1 Galerucella pusilla | reverse complement strand
AAAGGTATACAGAATGCCGCACATGCGACTTACCGACGGCTGTCGATAACTGAGTCTTACCGATACCGATTTCTCTCCGAAACGAGTTACAGAATAGCGCTCCTGGACTAATTTCAGTTAGTCGGAATACCATTCAGACATGAACCCAGGAAGCAACAAAAACTACAGGCTTAAATCTGGGAACAAATAGTGATGAGCAATGCAAAACCAGTACTATCTAAGTCTTGGTCTTGCGTAGGTACAAAGTCTTGGTCTTGTTCATCTTACCTATTACTTATCTTTTTCACTCTGAATATCCCCATGGGTTCAAATTATCAAGAATTTACAATCAATTATCAACTAGAAAAATTCTCAATCTTTGTACAATTTGAATAATATCAATTCATTAGCGTATAATTATTTTTTTGCACGTTGAGTCTAGCGTATTTGGTTTTGGTCTTGCATATTGTCTCTTGGTATTGGTCTTTTTCTGGTATTTTTAGTTTCGGTCTAGGTCTCGCTAAGTCAACAATTTGACTGAGTTGGTGAAAACGGTTGAAAAGAATAAGTGGGCACTTCAATTGAACTGTACTCCCAGCTTGATGAAGATCATTCAACAACGAAACAAAATATGTTTGGCCCATTATTCAAATACTAGATAATCTCTAGAACTGACAAGCACTGGAAAATATGGATTGATTTTCTGGATAATTTCGTATTTGTGCGTTGATTTTTTCCAGGAGACTCCTGTTTTTTATTGAACTCACAGTTTTTCCACTGAAAATGCAAGTGCAAAATGCCACAACTAACAAAAGTCATACAAAATTTTGATAAATTCGGGGAATTTGTACTCCTCCGATTCCTTTCTTGAAGTCTATGAAGGGTCAAATTTTTATTCTTTTTTCACTCCGATATCGGGAAAAAATAATTGCAGCAGCAGTCACCTCATATATGCTACTTATAATATGAAACAAGTAATATTAACAGTAAACTCACCTCGTTTTATTATCAACTTCCCACTAATTAGAGTAATCACTTTCCCTGAGTATTATACTCTACCATTATGTACGTGAACTTAAAAAACTTTTTTTTCAATAATTTCACATATCTGGGCTACAAAATCATCATAGATACTAAAAACTTCTATAACATCAATAATTAACAGAATACCTACATATTGCGCAAATATCCTGCCAGCAGACTTTAAATAATAAAAATTTTCTTAACTATTCAACAAAAATTAACATGGAAGAAACCCATATTTGGCCTACAAGAGAGAAATAGTATGGCAAGGTATAATACAGGATACGTGTTCCATTTTGTGCAATGTATATTTTACTCAATGTCGGAAGCCAAGGGGAATGGGATATCCCCTGAGATATCCCATCAGATTAGCCAATTGTGGAAATGGCATCAATAAAGGTTGGAAATGAACAAAATCTACGGAAACAAATATTAAGACGGAAGAAAATATAGGGGAAGTCGGGGCAAAGTGAACCGTCGGGGCAAAGTGAACTTTCTTTTTAAATTTTAAATCTTTCGCGACATTTAAACCGTTCACCATATCATCGTTGCGTATTTAAGTTGGCAGCAGTGTGCTGTGGGTCAGAATCCTCAGTAAGAATCAGATAAAGTTTTACAACGGTTTTCGATTTTTTTGACGTGAAATTCTAATATAGCGAGTAAGTAGAGTAATGTATAAGTCGGTTATTTGTTAAGTATGTCTAATATTGCTAATACCTAGTGTTTAGCAACTAATAACAAGTAGTTTTCTTGGAAAATTGAAACGAAATGTCTTGACAATTTTACATCAACCTCACTTGTCAGAAATATTATGAGTTGGGGCAAAGTGAGCTTTTTGGTACGGGGCAAACTGAACCGTTGGCTTAAATGTGTCTTCCTACTTATTTGAGTAATTTGTTGAGGTTACTGACTGTCCTGTTACGGAAATTAATGCCAACATAGCTGTAGAAAATATTCACAAATCTTCAGATAACGATGGCTCTGATTCATCAGAAGGTGAAAACGATTTTGCTATAGAAGCTAAAAATACAAAAAGAAAAGAAAATGTTCAGCAACCTCCAATTCCAACAAAAAAAATGTATGGACCTGATTCATTTAAGAAACAAAATGTTTCCGAAGCAAATGAAGACCAATGTTCTGCAAAAAAATTAGTCAATTCAGCAGCTACCCTACCAAGAGAAATAATATCAATCTCTGAGGCAGGTCCCAGTTCCGCGAATCAACAGAAAGTCTTAATTGTTGATGAAAAGAAAAATGCTGTTTCTCCTAAGGATATTATGCCTATACCAAAGATGGTTCCTAAAACTGCTAAAAGAAAAATTAGAAAAAAAGGATCTACAACTGTTACAACATCTTCTCCATATCTTACTGAATTAAAAGCAGAAAAAGAACAACAAAAAGCTAAAATTGTGAAAAAAGAACAGAAAGCTGCTATAAAAAGAAAAATTGTTGTTCATGATTCTTCCGATTCCGAAGAACCTAATATTCAGGAAACTGAGATGTGCGATGATTCAACTGACACAGAAATATTTTCTGATAATGAAGACGTGGAAATCGAGAAAATTGAAAAACTTAATGCCGAACTAACTACAAATCTATATGTAGAGGATTATGTTCTAGTTGAGATAACCAATGATGAAGAGAAAAAAGATTTTGTTGCGCAAATAATAGACGTCAAAAAACAAGTTATGAAGTGAAATTTATGAGGCGCAGTATTGAGGAAACTGGAACGTATTCATATTTCCAGATGTCAATGATGTTTCCATCATAACAAAAGCTGACATTAAAGGAAAACTACGCCCACAGAAGTAACGATATGGAAAAATTCAGTTTTTATAATTAATTAGTTAATGATTTCATGTTTTTTAAATATTTTTCGTATTAAAATGAATAAATGTTTGACTTTTTTTTTGTTTCATTTTGCCCCACTTAAAGATTCATTTTGCCCCACATGTGGGGCAAAGTGAACTTATTGCAGACTTTTCATAAACCGTTTATATGATATTGGATAAAAGATATTTTTAGTTCTATATTTTTAATATATAAAGCTAAATTGTCCTGCAACCCTCTGATGCAAAACATATCCCAAAATACCTTTTCGTTTAAGAATTATGTTATGACAAACCTTAAGTGGCCCACTTTGCCCCGACTTCCCCTACCTACCGAACATAAAATTCAAATATTCACTGACAGCCAAGCCCTGACTAAAGCTCTCAGCAATTCAATCCTCAAGTCCAGACTGGTGAAAAACTGTGAGGAATCCCTCAATGGGCTGACAGATAACAAAGTGTCTATGGTATCATACCATAATGGGTGCCTGAAAATGGGGGGACTGCGACCAATAGACTGATCATGTGAATTCCGACACATTTGATGAGCCCATAACTTGGAGACCGATTAAGATATCGAGAGACAGTTTTAATTGAACGGCTTCAGGAATTAAAATTTTTTTCACGCTGTTGCTCATTTCGTATTTCCACGCCAGGAAAAAAATTGTATTATATGTATCAAAATCTCTTTCTGTTTGTGTATCAGATTTGGATTCTGCAAATTGTAACTGAACGTGCTTTTTATCTATTGTAAACATTTTTAAAGAAGAGTTTGGACACATGTAGGAAATTAAATAAGTAGAAAGAATCACAATGAACATAATTATTGTCAATGAATGACAGTAACAGTCATAGCATCATTGATTGTAATATGTAGATGTATAGAGACAACATTTGAAAAGTCAATTACCTATGAACTTGAATTGAAATAAGTGAGTGAGTGAGTAATTACTAAACTATACATTTACGGAAAACACTTCAGCTAATCCGATTGTAAGTATAAAACACACAGGATGTTTAATTAAAACTATCCAAGCTAAATATAATCTGCTCATTGATAGCACCTTAAATTGTTATAAAACCATATAAGTCCAATAAGTAAAAGCTTTGGCTTACCCGGTGGCACAAAAACATACAGGGTGTTTGGTTTTTTCCTGAATCTAGGGAAAAATACTAAATTGGAAATAGCGTGAAAAGAAATTTCAATCCCCAAGCCGTTGAGCCGCTTCTCGATATCTTAATCTGTTTCCAAGTTATCGGCTCATCAAATGAGTCCGAAATGAAACACTCACCCATTATAATGTACGCTCTAAGTCGACATATCTCTATATATTAAGTAATTCAGCTTTAATTATATAACTAATAATTAATCAATTGATATAGCTAATATAACTGAAAATCATTGCAAATTCAGCTGAAAATCAAAAACAGCTGTATGGCATTTAACGTTAAAGCGGAAAGCGCGGTTCGCTTTTATAAATAATACTGATTCATTATATTCTCTAGCAAAAAATAACAATTCCTTATGTAGAAAATTTTTAACAATTGTAGGGTTTTTCTTATAAAATTTCAAGATAACTACCCAGTGAATATGTTTACTCTAAGTAGTCTGGAAACAAAGTCCTGAAAGAAATGTTAAAACAATAATTCTACTTATATTCAAAATATACATAATGAAAATGTCACACCTTTAGTTATTATAGATAGAAACAGTTTATTTCGGCGAGACAACACTCAATACAATTATTATTGCTTATTGTTATTGAAAATTTCAATTCAAAATGTAGGTATAAACAGACCAATTTTATAGTTAAAAGTTGTCTTTTACTTATAGTTAGAGTTTATTTTTTCCATTTCGGGTTGAGTAGTTTCAATGGCTTTGAAATGTCTACGTGAAAGCAGACTCCAGAATATATTCCTGATGATTAAATTGAGCCTTGATAGCCGAAACATTTAAAATACTGAATTTTTCAAACCGCTGAAACAGTTTTTTCACGCAATTCAGATCCAAATGCCAAAAAAAAGTTTTCAAATAAAAAGAAAATGAAAAAAAGTTGAATGGACAACTATTTTCGAACATGCAACGAAGTTGTGATGAGAATAGTGTACCAAGGAAAATTCGTCGTCAAGGTCGATGATCTTCAACTCTATGACTATGATTTCCACCGGCTTACAGCGTTCCGGCTTTTGTTCTCAAATAAGTACTGTGACAAAAAATGCAGCAATGAGTGATAAAAAGTCTGTGGCTAATTTTACGTATTCAATACGGCGTATTTGGCGAAATCTGAGGATTGAATAACCTCTTAAATATTCTTGTTTACTGTAACTAATCGATACTCATTTTAAAATTTTCAACAACCTGTATCTCAATAGGAAACAGGGCTTAGAATCATTGTTGTTAAATGGAATATTAATATTATTATTATTATGAATACCTATTCTGGAATCTGATTTTACGTAAGGAGAAAGGCATTATTGCACTTAAATAATCCACTATGCTAGTAGTTTCCGAGTAAATCATAAACATCTGTAACTGTTACAATTATCTTGCACATATTAAAACATATTTTGCAATATTATTCAATTATATTCAATTTGAGAGTTTGTTTTTACTATTTAAGTATTTGTTGAACATAACTCAAACTATGATCATTATCAGACTCTCAAGGCAGCTCATAAACGTAAGCGCATTGGCACGACGTATACCTAATACGTTAACGTATTTCACTGCAACTTACTGAAATGGACGCCTGGTTTGTCGCTTGTTTACTACTTAATCCATTGAGAGTTCTCCCAACCCAACTTCATTGTGTTATTCTATTTGGTGTTTTTTTCATTTTGTGCGTCCGGAAAACTAACTTGAGCAAACGGACAGTTGGACATTATGTTTTCTATGAGTTGGACGACGACTGACGACAATCTTACCAATCGTAGACCTGACTAGCGTCTAAGCGATCACACGGCATCGCTCAGGAAGATGAACGATAGGCAAATGAAAGTATATGTGAATATCAGAAAATAAAAAATAGAAAACTAAAAAAAACAATAAAACCCAGGCCCAAACCTGGTTTATCAAAGTGTAATTATATAATATCAGAAAATAAGAAATAAAAAATTTAAAAAACAAAGAAAAACCAGGTCCTAACCGGGATTCGAACCTAAGACCTTTGAGTTGTAAGCTTAGTACCCTACCAACTGTGCCAATCTGCTCACATTCAATCACATCGAATAGAAGGTTGAACGCTGCTTGGACGCATGCGCACCTCAACCACTAACTTTTCTGTTGCCTATCGTTCATATTCGTGAGCGATGCTGCGTAATCGACTAGATGCTAATGTAGACATCCGCAGGCACAGAACGTCTATTAGCCGTCATCATGTTACACGACTTCAGTTTGCCAAAAATCATATCAGCACTGGGTGATAATGAATGGGGGCGCATTTTGTTCAACGATTAGTCAGATTCAGTCTGCGTTCTCCAGATGGTCATGAAAGGGTACGGCAAAGGCGACGCGAGCGTTCTGCAAAATGTACCTACAGTTCTGGGACAACATACCAAAAATGCTTAGTTTTAATGCAGCACGGAATTTCTCTGGAGGCCCACACACATGATTTTCTACATCTTTCCGAGAGGATCCTCAACTACTGTTAGGTACATTGAGGGCTTTTTTCTGATGCATGATAATACCCGACGTTGCACCGCGAGAATCACTCAAAAGTTTTTAAACAAGGTAAATATTCCTGTTATGGAGTGACCAGTGGTGAGTCTGGATATTAACCCCATAAAACATGTTCGCGACATGCTTGGCGAAGGATCTGGAGTTGTGCTCTTATTCCTTTAACCTCAAATCAGCTTCGACAAGCTCTTTTAGACGAATGAGAACTTATTCCACAAGTGGACTTTCGCCTCTTGATTTCAGGCCTGCCAAGGAGAATACAGGTAGTAATTCAAGCTGTTATGAAAAATTTGGCTTCCTAGTTTGTTCCAGCTTTGAATGACTTAGGATAATTTCTTCACGATTTCTGCATTTTCCCCTAGTTTTTTAAATTGTTACAAAACACTTTTTCTTTCCAATAGAGGTTTAATTGTTGTTGGGAAATATATAAAATGTTTGTCCGTTTGTGTGTGAGATATTTTGATAATAAAACATCTTAAAGCAAGGCAGTGAAAATATTCATCTGCTCCGACTTTCATGCCAATGGGTGTATATTTGATATGATCATGAATTGGTAGGCACATAAATCGAAGAATGCCTAGTTTTATTCACCCTTTGCAACAGTTGCAAATAATGTAGAAGTTCACCTACTTCTAAAATTAAGTTAGTGAAATGTAGACAGATGGCACACTTCTATCACGGACAAGAATAAGTAAGTGTCACTATTGTCACCAGCTCAATAACATGGTGGAATAAAATAACTTTCAGTTTTCCAAATTGATGCATGGCAACATTCACATTATTAAGTGAGTGAATCCGTATTCAATTGTCACTATTCATATTGGAAATTGAATTTGAAAAATATATTGAGGTATTTCAGGTATTAAGTTGCTAGATCCCTAGTTTATTGAACTTCTTGAACCTGCTAAACTTCACGATTATTTTACATAGTGTGATTGATAAGTATGTAATCAGGTTTATAAAAGGTATCAAATAAAGTTATCCGTTAAAACTGTTCGTATCCAAAATTAGTTAGGTAGAACATTGGAGGGAGTTCCATAAATCAGTACCCGATCAAAGATATGTTTTTTTTAATAAAGCACTTTATATTTCATCTTGAAAGTGTAATTCGATCACTTCCCTACGACACTATGACAATATGACACCTGCTATGCAAAGTATTTGAAAAGCTATAACCAATATTCCAACTTATAATAAATGGATTACTCCATATTCCAAATAATTAGAGAAGGGGACTGTTATAGTGTAACTAATGTCAATGTGATGACCTTAAATTGTATTACAAATTTTATGCAGGTTAATTTTAATCCACTATATCAATTTAAATTACATTTGAAAAGCATTATTTAACAATATTCGAATTTATGAAAAAATTTTTTCCTACGACCACATAGGAAAGTGACATATATCGCACTGACTAGTTCTATGGAAAGTGACCTTTATTCATACGCGTACGGAAAAAAATCTTATCCGTACGTGTGCGGATAAAAAAGCTGTCAAATTGAATGTTGAAATGCTAGTCTTTTTACTCCGCAAATTAATTTGTATATGTGAAATGCTTATTTCCTAAGTTGATTTGTCCATATAATAATATAATATAATCTATTTATTTCATTTAAAATAAAATAAAAAAAATAAATACCGAGCCCGGACTCGAACCACCCTACTGCTTGTCAAAAATCGAGCCCACGGATGCCTAGACCGCTCGGCCATCCCACTGTTGTAGCCTATGGTTCTTGTCTAAGATACTAATAAACGCTAAAAAAATATACACAACAGTTTATTTATTCTCCAAAATAAAATGTGTTTATATCGACATTTATTGGACTTTCATGTTATTAAAACAATAAATATCCGTTTTCAATTATTTGAACAATGAATCCTTAAAATAGCTAGTTAATACTTTCAATCTCCTACAGGTAGGCAACAAGCTGAATATTAATTCAAACTTTTTTATGAAGGTACTTTTTTCCATTGCATAAAAATCACAATTTTCTGGGCCAATTTCAAAGGTAAGTAATCAAAACCATATAAAGTATTTACAAATACACATATGTAAAACCTCTCACATCTACATAAAAAAGCAAGATTATACATGCCTAATTTGGTAAAAGTATATCGCGTGGTCGTAGGAAAAATAGTGTACATAACTTGTGCGAAAGTGATTTTTCACACTCGTGGGATTGTCTCACTCGGCTGCGCTCGTGAGACAATACTTCCCACTCGTGTGAAAAATGTCACTTTCCGCACACGTTACGTAATATACTATTTTTTTATGCTCATCATTGGGCGGCTTTTTCCTTCAAAGGTATTAAAAATATGGGTCATCACATTAACAATAGTTACACTATACTATACCTCTACTTTTATCTACTTACTCCCATGCCTATAGTTATCAGTTATTGAGATAATTCCAATTTTCCATGCGAAGTTTTAACTTATAGGTTATGAAACACCCTGTAACATTGTGCACAATAAAGAAGTACGGAGGTTGAAGCTGCCTACAATTTTCATGCATAACTCTTTTTGGTATATTCCATGATCTACTGAGCTTTATTGCACTGATAAATGATCCAAAATATTGACTCTATCCATATTAAAAATGATAATTGTAACTATTACCTGCCAACATTACAAAGTCTCTTAAGGAAAACTCTAAAATGGTACAATTTTTTTTTGGTCCTCTTGGAAACCCGAATGCGGTCACTTTGATAATTCGGTTAGAAATACGAGAAGGTATGAGACGAAATCACAGATTTAGAGGCACTCAATCCAGAAATATTAAAGCCTTACAAATCAACAAATTTTTCAATCAACTTATTTAGGTATAACGTTCTCGTGGAATACCTTGATAACAATTATTACAAAAAACAAACGCTTTAAAGTTGAAAATAAATATATACAACAGCTTTTGGTATATTTGAAAAAAAGTATTTGACTCGTTAAATGAAAATTCCATGCTTCAACAATTGTTAATTGTAAGAAAACTTTTTTTTCCATCAGTTGATCGATCTTTACTCACTCACCACTCACCAAAAACTTGCAATTATCAGCAAATCTTATGAAGCTATAAATAACTTTGGTAGTTGTGATAACTAGTGGTTTCACCGAGGAAGAAAACTACGAGTTGCTTAAGGGTTTGATTTGAGTTATTGATCTTCTGTCTAATGTGACATTTTCAAGTCGAAATTTTTTGGAACGAAGCTCTCCAACGTCGCTCCTATAAACAAGGTTGCCTTTTAAGACTTGATTGAACAGCAAAACCGATCAAACCAAAAACCCTATTTATATTCAAATATACTGTTATTTAAGTTAATCAAAAAGTCTGTTTGTTTGTAAAGCTTAGCAAAATACTTCACACTTATTTAAATAAAAACAAATAGTTATGACTAATACTAAAAAGCAAACTAGTGGACCCTCAGGATATATGCAAAATGGATATCAGTCGAATACAAAATAATTTACTGTTAAAAAGTTAACAATAACAAAAAAATCCCAATATGTACTGAGAGCGATCGGAAAGTGTTTGCTGCTAGTTGGATATACACTGTGCTACTCATAAGATGCGACATAGGGATTCCTGTAAAAAACTGTCAAACGCAAGCTAACTTTTTTACCAAATAGCGTTTGTGAAAAATAACAACAGATTTGGGAAGGACGTTGAAGAATAAGTTTCAGTTTTCTCAAATTCGCTATGGTTCAATAAAAAAATGTATGATTGTGTTCAGAAAAGTAGTACACAATTTTTATACCACTTTCGAATACATCCAACCGCATAGAAGATAGCAATGCGAGTACGAGCACAGAAAGTTTTGGAGTTGGCGTTGTGATAAAAATTTTTTTGTTTGCAGTTCTTTTCCACAATTTTTGTCTAAAAAACATTTAATTTAAAATAAAGCAAAGTTATTTGTTACAGAAATTGTGAAAAAAGAACTGAAAACAAAGAAAAAATTTAACACAGCGGCGAAGTGAACCGACGTACTTCAGTTGAAACTTCTAAGCAGTTAAAAGTATTCGAAAGTAGTATGAAAATGTAGTTCGAGTTTCTTCAACATAACTATTCATTTAAGAAATTGAGAGGTACATTTGAACCCTCTATATCTGTTATTATTTTGTTTGAACGCCATTTGGTGAAAGAGTTAGCTCGCATTTGATAGTGAGTTGTTCTGTACACATTGTCCAAGTTAAACAGTAATGTGAGTTTATGAGGAAATATTCTTTGTGATACGTTTTCAGGAAGTTGAGTGAGGTCGCAACTAGAATTTGGCCTCGTGACGGAAGAATTCTGTGTGAAAATCTTAAAAGTGTTCAAGGTTGATTGTCATTTGGAAACACTGAATAAAAGTAAAATAGTTCTATCGTCAATCGCAGGATAAAAAAAAAATTCCCGGGAAATTTTGAATATTCAATTTAAAAAATACTATTAAATGGAATGGATAAGAGATAATATTAATATGTGAAAATGTGAAGAACTCCTTTTTGTTTTGTGCGTGGGTGATTTTGTTGAACAAGTTGACCAAAATGATTATAAAAACCAAGAATGAGTACAATAGTTATTTGTGCAACCAGTTGGGAAAAGCATAATTTTTCGCAAAGAACGGAAATAAAGCGAATCACAAATAATAGTTTCCAACGTGTTTCACACAATATTTTTCCTAATTTTGAATAGGGTGTGCTTATGTGAATTTGAATTTAAAGTATTTGAAACGTCCCTACGAGTGTCCCTCGTAGATTCCTTTAAAGCCGACTTGTGAAATTGGAGATGTTTATTTGTTACTATGGAAACAAGTATTATTAATTGGTGGCGGAATTTACTTTTCATCAACAGTTAGGAAATATTCACTTTTCGTAACTATTGTTAATGTGATGACCCATATTTTTAATCCCTTTGAAGGAAAAAGCCGCCCAATGGCGTGCATAAAATTGTTTTATAAACTCGAATATTGTGAAGTAATGCTTCTCAAATGTAATTTAAATTGATAGAGTGGATTAAAATTAACCTACATGGAAAATACAATTCAAGGTCATCACATTAACATTAGTTACACTTCACGAAAAGTAAGACATTTCATAACGTCCACGAGTTTAATAAAGTGTCACTCTATATGTCAAAATTAGAAAAAAATATGTTTTAATAATTTTTGGATATATATAATTACAATAAAGTCTCCTTACTCCATACCAATTTCATAGTGGTGTGATTATTGTGGCGACTAGAGACTAGCACATCACAAGCTTGAGTCCCTCAACGAATTTCCGATATAGTCCAAGTGGCGACCTCCGTTAAAGAATGAGAACAAAAATATATTTGAACAATTTTTGGAAATCAGATGAAAATGAACAATTGTCTGATCTTTGACGTGTACAGATTTTTTTTTTGATGAATCTCCTAATTTATTTTTTCGCAAAATCAATCTATATGGCCTAAGCATAATTTTTCAGTTTACGATGGCGTTTTGATTGGGTGAATACAGTAATTCTAGTATGGCGTTCTTGTTCTTGACGAAACTGTGTCAGACCCCCAACAAACTTATTACCATAACAAATTTCCTTTACAAGATATAAGAGAAAAATTTATTTCAAAATTTTAACTATTAATCCAGTAACTGAACACCTGAAAATATCGAAAGCTCCTGAAAAGTCGCTGAAGACTTCACTTTGGGCTCAATTTTTAGGTCACGGCAGGTGTTTTTAAACGAGAAAAAACGCAATTGAGTTTACGGAAGGGGGTGAAAATGGCCCCGTAAATCCCGGAAAATGGGTTTCTCGCTGATATCTGGCTAAATATGCGAATAAGAGAAACTTTTTCCAAATAAAAATGAAGATCATCTTATTATCTACAAAACAGGTACCCATCATTTTTTTCGAAAATTCAATAGTTATCGAGATAATGAGACCTAATAGTCTACTCATTTCAGCTGCTGATGCTCTGCCTGTGAGAATTCTGCTGTTTTCACATTAACTTGTGAGTGGGCGGACGAATTATTCCATAACTCGGCGAAAAATTGACATTTCCCGATGATTCAATGCTCATCGCAATGGGAAGACCCGTCGCTATCATTCCATGTGACTTGCAGCTCGATTGTACTTGACAAAACTATATAAAAAAGCGGTCAAAGTTTTTTTTGTACAAGATTTTTAGACTATTTCATTAATTTGTTAACATTAAAAAAAATTGTCTTATCCTAATTATTTTTTTATAATGGAACCTTAGGAGGTCTTGAGTGTTCTCAGACATTTTTTTTAATATCTTTCTTGCGTTTTGATGGAAAATTGATTTGTTTGTTTATTTATTAAAAAAAAGTCTGGTTTTCACCGGTGTGATAAATTTCCCTGATTTCTGGAAAATGATTGGATTTTATTAAAAATCAAAAAGTACATTTCAAAACTAGACACTTCAAGCTTCAAGTGATAATCACTCAAAAGCAATATATAGGATGATACATTTTTAAATAGCGCTTGCTCTACAGATTGTACAGAACTCCAAAAACGGCTGGTAAGTGTGAATAAACGAATCAATTTTTTATTAGAACGCAAGGAAAATATTAAAAAAAAATCTCTGAGATCATTCAAGACCTCCTAAGGTTCCATTATTGAAAAAATATTAGGATGAAAGAGTTTTTGTTTAAAAAATATGAACAAATTAATAAGGTAAAGGACCAATTAGTGATCAGTAACCAAATAGTGACCGACTTTTTGTATAACGGTATAAAATAAGACTTTTTTCCTATGAACATATAAGATATGTTATTATATTAGTTTCTAAATATGTCTAGTTTCAATTTAACCATCCTTTTTTTTCAAATATGTTTGAATTTGCCGCGAAATGATTCTAAATGGTCGGTGGTAGGTGAGGATTGCATCCAGACTGTTCTGAGTACTTGTCGAGTTAACACATTTGTTTTTGGTGAGTGGCGAATAACAGCAAAGTGAGTGAATATATCTGTCAAATTAATATTCTGAACTATTAAAGAGGATATATTTAATGATTTACATTAGCTGGGAACGTGAATATCAAATTAATTTCCAAAAATTAGCTTGGTCAATTATTGGCACCTGAAATTAAATTATGTTCCAAATACTGACCAGAGGGTCACTAATTGGTTTTGATAGATGATATATTTTTTTAAGTTTACATTGTTACTGTTAAAAAAACTTGGTGTCCCATCACAACATGTTAAAAATAAAGGACTACGGCTCTCTAAGACCAAATAATGTTCATCTTTCATTTAAAATTGTACAAATGTTAAGGCTGTAAAATTTAGGTCAGTTTATGGGATGAAAATTGATCATAAATTGGTTTCGTGTTGGTCACACATCGGTTCTAAGTCTGTTTACAAATAAAATCATTTTAATCCCAGTTTCAGGAGCAAGATTACATGAATTATTTTTTATTATTGAACAGTATTAATTAAAAATTCGGTAACCTTTTAGTGACTCTGACTTGGAGATGTAGCACCGAAATAAAAGTGATTTAAAATACTGTTCTGATATTCAGGTCAATTTTTGGCAAGAGAAGTGATCATAATTTGGTCTCGTGTAGGTCACACATCGGTTCTGAATCTATTTACAAGTTAAGTCATTTCATTCCCAATTTAGGAGAAAAACTACATTTTTTCCTCAAATATCTGAATAATTTATATCAACAATTTATAAACCATTAACTGACTTTGAACTTTGTATTTGAAATAAAAAGAAACATGATATGAAAGAGAACCCTATTATACAGGTCACCTTATGGTAAGGAAACTGATCACGATTTGATTTGGCATTTATTAGAATACCGATTTCAGATTTTTCTTGGAAACAAACATGCTGACAACAATGTTGTCATCCACGTCATGTGTTTTTTAAGCGAACACAAAGTTGCCAAGTCTCTAGTTTATAACGAAATGTGTAGACCAAAATTCCATTATTTTGAATAGAAACCCTTTAGAACTGACTTTAAATTTGAGGCTTAAAGTAAAATTGCTGTTGAAGTTTTAAAATTGATTTTTTTTTGTTAGAATGCCTACTGGTTCAAAGAAACGATCATTATATACTAAAGAAATGCTAGATAATGCATTATTAGCAGTAGAAAATGGTATGTCCTATGGAAACGCTAGCAAAGCATTCAGCATTCCTAAAACAACTCTTATTTATAAGAGAACAGGAAAATTACCAATGGAGGGAAGACCCGGGCCAGCCACCTTTTTAACTGAAGATGAGGAAAACCAATTAGTGAAATGGTTAATACCTATGCATTAGCAAAAGGGGTTTTCCGGCAACAAGAGAGCAGTTAGCTGATAGTATCGAACTCTTATTCAAGAACATGAAAAGGGACAACCCTTTTTCTAAAGGTCGGCCCACTAAAAAATGGAAGAAAAGACAGCTAGAAAAGAGGAAAAATTGAAAAGAGCTGAAAAAATGAAGGAAACCAAAGAGACATTATCAAAACAAAGACCGAAACGAAAAAACAACAAAAGGATGATGGAAGAGGGCTCGTTAAAAGATAATGATTCCGTTGCAAAAAACAATAAAGAAAAGGAATTAGACAAAATCTATTCTGTTGAGGACTCTTGCGTGGTGTTCTATAGCACCGAAAATTTTCCGGGAAAAATTTTGGAAATCAAAGAATAAGAACAAGAAAAGGAATACAAGATTAGTGCAATGACCCAAAGAGGTCCAAATTGGAAGTGGCCAAATCCACCAGACATTATTTGGTATAGAAGTGATGAGGTGATAAGAAAAATTAATGAACCAAAGATTTTGAACAAACGAGGAATTTACTGTGTTTCCGAAATGCAAACTCTATAATTGTTACATATGTGCAATAAATTCTTGAATGAATATTGTTTGTTTTAATGAGAAATTTTGTGAATTTCTTATGAATAAACTCATGATTTAGAAGACGCTTTTTACTACTAAGTAAATACCTAAAGTCAATATTTGGTATACTGAGCGGTTAGGAATTGGTTATGAGACCTTTGGTAATGGTCATAAATTGGTTCTTTGTATTTTTTGCCTTTTAAATTGTATTTATTTTATTTATATATAATTTATTCGAAATGTACATGACTTTTTGAAAAGTAGAAGATTAGATCTATCTGAAAGAGTTTTTAAAAAAGCTATAGACCGTTTAGTACATATTTTGCACTACATGATGTCTAAAATATTTGCTTAAGTGGTCAGTAATAGGGCACTTTACCTTAGTTCAAAATCTTGTGAAATGAAACTTTGACCGCTCTTTTAAATATTTTTGTCAAGTACGGACGAGCTGCAAGTCACATGGAATGATAGCTACGGGTCTTCCCATTGCGATGAACTTTGAATCATCGGGAAATGTCAATTTTTTGCCGAGTTATGGAACAATTCATCCGCCCGCTTACAAGTTAATGCATAGACAGCAGAATTCCTACAGGTAGAGCAGCAGCTGGAATGATGGGACCTTTAGGTCTCATTATCTCGATAACTATCGAGTTTTCGAAAAAAATGGTGGTGACCATTTCTGTAGATAATAATACGATCTTCATTTTTTATGGGTAAAAAAAATTTCATAATTCGCATATTGAGCCAGATATTAGCGAGAGGCCTGTTTTCCAGGGTTTAGGGGCCCAAAGTGAAGTCTTCAGGGACTTTTCAGGAACTTTGTCCCTTCATTTACTGGACTATGTTTTCTTTTCCGAATAGAATTTGTCTGGCACGTTCACACTTGACCGAAATTCTGTCAGAAAAAGATCATGTCTGCTACTTGCTCAGCGCCACATTTTTTTTGTTTTCGAAATAACTGACTTCATTCAATCATCAACCTATTTAATTTGTCAAAATGGGACAAGTGTGTTCTTAAATAACGACTATCTTGCGTAATAGACAATACATTATAGTAGTTTACCCAACTAGTGCGGAAAGTTATACTTTTCGGCCAGCAATCGCGTGCGGAAGAGTCACTCTACGCACGTGTTAGGTACAATGACAATTGAAAAGTTAATTTTAACAGCGTCCGTCCGTTAAGATATCACTTGTTCAATAAAAATGACAACCAAGAAATGTTACGTTGGGATTTGTTTGTATAGAATTACGAGGTACGTGGTTTGTTCTTAACCCGGAATTAGAATGTAATCTTTTAGCGGGATTACAAAAATCAAACTAACAAAATTTCAATACCATAAATCTTGAAAAAAAAAATTGAAGATGTTCTGCTCCCTTCACTAGGTATTTATTTCTACCTCTACGACAATCCTTTCTGAATATAATATACAGTTTGTAAACACTCCAGAAATTATTTTCAACCTTCACAAAATCATTTTTTCCTTTGTTGAGATAGAATTTGGCGGAAGTTTTTATAAAACTCATTTTGTCGTTTTCAATATAATGATATAATAATACTTTTGTACAATTCCATCGTCAAGTACGCTTCAAAAATAGTGAATAATGAGAAAAATCTATAAAATTGAACATGGAAATCTCGTGCAAAACATGTAGCAGAAAAGTACTCACTTTATCCTAGCCTGGCAGATTTTGGTCAAGAATGAACGTACCAGACTAATTCTATTCGAAAAATAAGTAAATAATGGAAGTTTTGACTAATAGTTTCTCTTATAACTTGTATTTTTTGTGATAAGTTTGTTGAGGGTGGTCTGAGTTGTGTCAAGAGCAGGAACGCCAGACTCGAATTTCTGTATTTATCCAGTCAAAACGCCATCATAAACTGAAAAATTATGCTCAAGTTATGTAAATCAATTACACAAAAAAATAAATAAAAAAATTCAATGAAAATAGATAATTTGGACACGTCAGAGGCTACAAGACCAATTGTTCATTATTCATTTGATATGTGAAAATGAATAAAATATATATGTTTTCACTCATTTTGGTTGACCTCCCTTTAACAGCGGTCGCCGCTTGGAAATTCGTTGAGCTACTCAAACTTGTAATGTATTTGTTACAATAATCACAACACTTTGGTATGGGAGAAGACTTTATAATATATCGATGTGGGAAAAGGATCTCTGTTACTTATTCAAAATTTGCAACATCTCTTGGACATACGACATACCAACCCATAGATCTGTTATTTCACCACGTTTTATTCCGCTAACTTGTTTGTCGGGTCAAACTTTGTACATACATTTGAACTTTTTTTACGATGGATTATGTAGAATAGAACTACGTACAGATTCTTAACTCACATAAGACTTAAAACTGCTGACACTTTTCAATAGCGAGATGTGGAAAGTTGAAAATCTGTTCGTATACGCAAGACCCATAAAAATCATTTTCTACTTTCTAGTTCGTTTTAGGAACGTGGTATATTGGAAAAGCTTTCCAGTCATGATTTAGTTGTCCTATTTATTACGAATAATAGCATGGGCATATATCTGGGCCAAAACTCCTACGAATATAACTAGATTTTAACATAAACTGAAATTTCCGGCCAAGGCAGAGTTAGTGATTATTTAACAAACATAATTTTGTATATCAACTGACATCCAAACAATGTGCAAGTCCAATTATTATAATATATATTTGAAAAACAATAACACTGTTACTAGTAAAATTGTTCTATATTATTTTAATCCTATTCCATAAGTCTAAAATTCGTTTTCAATCCTAATCATAATGTTTAATAAAAATACGGATTGTCCGATCAACTATTATACCCGTGAAGATAAAGTACACAAAGGGCTTCTAGTTTAAATTTCTAATATTCTAATATATTATATTAGTAAAAGTGTTCGGATGAACCATACAAATATGAAATAACCACTCAGCTATAAATAAATAGTTTTCAAAACCATCAAACGCAGTATTTTGTGATATATACTTTTTGTTGATGAAGGAAATTAAAACAGTCTCATTTTGGATAAAAAGTATATGGGGATCACTTGAGTTTACTTTATAACCTTGTGGTTTGTTTTCTCCCTAACTTTTTGTTGAATAGAGTGTTGGCTATAATTGATTTAACAGGAACTCTTCAAAAATCGGGAATTATTATTAAAAATGAATTCCAGATTTCTGCTTCTTGTTTTTGTTTTTGAGGTGTCAGTGAACATGATAATACTGTTAGGAAACTCATCACACCATCTAAATTAGTTTTATCCCAAAAAAAAACTGACTAGTTGAAACGAACATAAATGATTGACACCCTTTTGTTTTAATTAATCATTCCTAAGAGAGCGACTAAAATACAGTTGAGGATAACACATCAATTCAGAATCCTAGGGCACTGTACCCATAAGATTCCTGGATTTAAGAGGAAAATTCACCTAAGTTGAAGCCTGCAGATATCCTAAGATTCCTCCGGGAAATAAGATTGAAGGAGCGACTAGTCTCTGACACTCTATTCGGAAACTAATTAAAAGTAAAGGGCACAATAAATCTTTTAGATCTCAGTGAATGTCACTCCAAATTACATAACTAATGTTAAATCACGTAATTGATTGGAATTTGAATTCGACAGACGAAGAAAACAATGACAAATATGTTGTTGTCTGTCTTTTTGTATGCCAAAAAAATTTCGAAAATTTTCTCGTGAACGAGTTTAAGGCGTAAGCTTATAATTTATTCGGTTTTATTATCAAGTCTGATTTCAAATTCGTTATATGTATAATTTTAGCTCAGTTTATAAAGAACATCAACGAACAGTTTATTGATGATACCATTGCTGAATAATATGTTTAATGATAATATTCATTGAGTAATTGCCATTTTTATGAAAATATTTTCCAAATTTTCATTGAAATATAGATGAACTAATTACTACAGCTGTTAATGGTTAAATCAGTTTTATGCACATTCGCCTTTATTTTGAATTATGTATAAATAGATGTAGGCACAGTCTAAGCAAACTTGTGTAGGAATATTAGAACTAGATAAAAAACACTTTACAATGTGCCCAATGATAGTACATGTGGTTATGTAATATTTTGAAAGTATTTCTTCTTATAATATTTTGTGATATTGACAAAATATACAAGGACATTTCTTACAAACAGATAAAATTACTATTAGGTTAAAAAATACCTATAGACTCGTGAGCCATGGCATTTTTAATAGGTACAATAACTCAGAACTATTTTTAACTTGCCGTGAAAAATTCCAACAACCGTAGTACTGAAAATCTGAATATTGTAAATTCTAGTTAAAGGAACATATAAAAATTCCCTAGCTCAACTTGTATATAGCGAAAACTGCATATGGTTTTGTATATCTCATTAAATACTCAAAATTTTGAGATAATTTGAAAGGATTTGTGACTTTCGATAATAGGTACTCTCTCAAAATCTGTATTTTTAGAGAGTCAAAAATCAAAAGGTTTTGGGTGCAAACTTTTGTAGATACAGCAATTGGTCAGCAATTTTATTCATTGTCAAAATAACATCTTACTATTCTTGTTTGGATAACCATACAATACAATATAGATCGCAAAAAGTACTAGTCAGTACACCACATCGTTAGATATCCCAAATTAAAAATAATATTAGGTATCTAAGGTCTAAGAACCTGCTTCCAATTTATTGACTTGTGATTTTAGATTAAATTATTCCAGAGTATATTCCAGTTGAATAGCTTTATTATTTTTCCTCTCATTTTTTTTGGAACCGAACCACAATATTGTATTCATATTTTTATCCCAACGTTTCAACGTCAAGATGACTTAGTTTTATTGGAGCTAAGTACGCTTTATCTAAATCGAGTGGGTACCCAGATCCACTTTAGAACTATTCTGAATTATACTATAAAATCATTAGAAATGAAAATATATAGACAATTCGAGGTTTACTTCATTTGAAAAATTACATTATTTTGTTGGTTTATGTATAAAAAATTGAGTCAGAATAAATTGAGTGTTCTCTATTTTTTGCAGATATCATAAATTATAAAATAATGTTATTTCAATTTATTGAGTCCCATACTGTGCATCACAATCTAAAATAATCTTCTTTTAAGTTCTTAATTCTTTGGCCATTGTTTTTTCGTACCAATTTGACCAAAGGTTGAAACAGTTAGCCCACATGCATTTTGTCCTCTGGTTGTTTGTTGTCTAGTAGTTAGCTCAATAAATTCCATGTCTCATCATATTGCTTTTCCCATTCTCTGCTTCCTAGTTTTCATTTCCACCGCTCCATAGTCTGGATTCCGTTCGGATATTTTTTCTACAAAGAAATGTAATAACCAACATTGTGATTTGGAGTTATCAGTAGCTTCTACTGAAATCCAACCTCTGCAGAAAAATACGTATCTTGTTTGCTCTTGAATTTATTCGATGTTTCCAATGCTACCAAGGATTGCACATATTGCACAATATATTGTTTTCTAATTATCCAAGAATAGCCAGTACACTCTTCTGAAGGATTTACTTCCCCTCGATAAGGAAAATTCCTCAAATTTTCCATTGGTTAATTGAACAAAACTTATTTTCCACGCAGTTTTTTCATGCCTCTTCTATAATATTTTCATTTTTAACAGTTACTGTCAAGTCGACAGCGATATCGAAATGTTACTGTGACAGTCGGGATCCTAGAGGGTTATGACGATCGCGCCCGACTTCAATTTGACTCATCCCTATTCCATCCACCAATCTGATTTTTTTGATTAATACTTCACATAGGTAACCATACGGTATCTAAATATCATTATTGTCTTGATTTCTCCAATGAAGTTGAGGAAACTGTGAATAACTACAAATTAGTTCTATGCTTTAAATTGATATTTTGTGATACCTATGTCAACGATATTTGTGGACTACACTGATTTGATCATGAACCTAATATTATTCATCTCCAATAGAGCTTTATCTATGACCACCTTTGGAATTAGTCATTTACGAACCCAAAAAAAATGTGTGAAATCATACAGCGTGTGTAAATAAACAATGCCTTTTATATGGGATTTTCATTATAACACCCAAAAGAGAGCGTGAATGACCAATGCTTTTTGAATGGGGCTTCCATTTTAACATTCTTTCTTGCTACATAATTATCGAGTTGCCTTGTATTCAGTCGTTTGTTGTATAAACTTTGGTGCTGTCAGTACATTTGACAGAAGAGTCAGACATAGTGAAAAATATTTTCTGTTATATTTGAAATTATAATTACACTTATTTGAAATGGAAGAACCTAGAGAATAATGCATTTCTTCGGATTGCACACCACCTGAAATTAGAATTCGTTGTGTATAAATTTGTTCATAGAAAATTTATTTTTATGTTTTAACCTCTTCAAAGCACATTTTTTTATTTTTCCTTTATGTGGTCGTAGATAAAGTTTTGTATGACACTTGCGTGTGAAGTTCGTGCTTTGCAATTTCGCAACTCGTGCGCAAAAGTATAACTTCACGCACTTGTATCAAAAATAACTATTATGCACTCAGTTCTACTAAAATAAAAGAAGGACAAACGAGTCTATTTAAGTGTCTGTTCAAGTTATCATTACTTGCAGCTCGTCAAAGGCAGTCTTTTTTTTCGGTTCGAAAGACACTTGCTGATTTTCTTCTGACAAATTATTTGTTTTTCGTATTCACATAACTGCATCTAATTATCATAATATTGATCCCATTGTGAATGTGAAATAGAAACGATGCTATTAAGATGATATTTTGAATGCGCTGGTGAACATTTTTCAAATTATTAGAATATCCGGTGAAAACGTTTTTCAATAAATAGAAATTCCTAATACGTTTTATTCTGTGAGAAATGTCCTTCTTGCTACTAAGATAATTTGAATGTAATGATAATGGTATCGACTGATATAATATAATAAGTACATGCAGCATACATGAAAATTTCGTTGTGTTATCAATTACTTTTCAGAAAGTTACATTTGGAATGCTTTTGATAAAATAGAGGCTAGTTGAAACAAACTATAACTAGATAACCCTATTCCTTCACTTTTCATTCAGCAAGGTGTTAACACTAAGATATTAGTCCCATGTACACGGGAAATCTTAACTTTATCTAGTATCTCCAGTGTCTGTAGAGGCAAACAGTAAAAGTGAATTGAAAAAAAAGTACAATTTGGTTATAGTCTGGTTATAGTTGGTTATAGTCTGCGATTTCATTTTTCGGTCTTCATTGTTAGTGTTAGTTTTAACTCGAGGGGCTTCATTTGCAAAGATAAGTTATTTGTGTGGGGTGATATACAGGTTCGGCAGATATTTATCTCACGTATGTAGAATCTGAAATAGCAGCAGCAATGAGCACTTGGATTAGGTTAGGTTTCATACTTTTTTCTTTTTCTTCGAGGTGAAAATAGTATGGAAGCGACCTAATGACAAGGGAATTATTGTTTTCCAATCTCTTCCTGAATGTTTCTTCAGGAATATTGTGGCTCAGTAAGTACAAATTTTCTGACGTTTTTCCTCTTAGGGCGAGTTGTACCAAACACCT
>CAJUYI010003418.1:1851-23538 GCA_910591695.1 Galerucella pusilla | reverse complement strand
AAAAATGATTTATTACTATCAACCAATTTCAAATCGAGTATAGTACTAATAATGACCGTATTATTGGTACCTGAAGGGACTAGGGCGTCCAAGACTATGGAGAGGAATTAGGTGTAGAAATTATGGAAGATCTAAAGTATCAAAAAATATCTGTAACCAGCGTTAGCAAAAGGTGATCGGAAAAGGAGATAAGACACTAGTAGTGGCCAAACGATCTTCTGGGACAGAATGGGGGCTGAAACCTGACATGCTCTATTGACTTTACATTCAGGTGGTGACACACAATATATACTTTTTCGGTAAAAATAGAACCACTATCAAAGCTACATCACTTGCAGCTTGTAATGCAGAGAGGGCGAGTTTGTAAAACAGGTCAATTAACCCAAAATGCTGGATCAGAGCTCATGAATATCGTGAGAGTTGTATCATAAGTGATGAGACCCGGAGACTCGTAAGTTCTAAAGCAATCGTCATTATAGACTTCGACAAGCTTGGCTGCAAGCCTAGCAGTGACATTTTCATGATATTTGTGAAATAGAGGATGGAGAGCTTCTTTATCTAAATATCGGAAAATATATAGTATTTACAAAGTCATGATTGTGTATTTTGTCATTATTGAAACTTAACAATTCGTAATAAACGCCGAAACGTTGGACCTAGTATTTTGTCTACCTCAAAACTAACAATGTGTTGCGAATTTCAACAAGTTTATCTTCAATACGCAGTTGGCATCATAAGTACAATATTTGTTTCAATGATGAGGATGTCTTGAATTCAAAATCACAGGTTTTGACCCTTACAAAGATAAAAGTTCCAAAATTAGTTCGACTACTGCATATTGAAAGTTAGGACGGCACTGATCTCACCGTTGAAGAGGGTGGTGTTTTATGGAAGGCCCCAATCTATTCACCAACAAGCGATGGATCAAAATCGACAAGCCTGTCTGATCCTATGGCCTGAAAATTGGCAAGTCTGACCCAAAACATGCCAATTCAAACGCTCTTTAGAGAATTTCTAACCAGCCTTGCATGGGTAGAGGAGCACCCGCACAAATTTAAACTATACAACGGAGACCTCAGATGCTGGTCATGGTGAAACACATTCTGTTAACATGCGAGGGACTAGATTGCAAAAAATTCTCAATTTCATAATCGTAAGGTACTTCAGCACACAGTAGAAACTTGTACAAGATGAAGTGCTGAGCCTGATAAAGGACGACTAGTGTCAGGACTGCCAAGAGCACAAAAAACCACAAGGTTGAGGTGTTGCGGACTTGGAACACTTACTGGAACTACTTAACAAATTAATGATAAATAAGATTTCCTCATCCTCCTTTTTAGATGCAGGTACTAATTATACAGGGTGAGTCATGAGTGATGGGCCAAATTGTAAATCTACGTTCAGAAGGCCAAAATAATGATATTTCCATTAGCAATAATGGGTCTTAGTCTGCTTCTTACTGAGGTAAAGGGTGCTGAAGCGAAAAAAATAAAATAGATTTTTGTTAATAGATTAGCTAGTTTTCCACATAATGACTTGAGAATTGGGTATGGACTAGTTTTTTTGAGGGGAAAACAAGAATGTGTGAGAGGATTTAATTTAATCGTAGATGTCGCCACATGCGCCATATGAATTAGATGATATCAGCTACACATTTTTTATCGCTCATTATCTTACAACTTACTTATTTAATTTTGATAGCCCCATCATTTCTGTAAAAAAAAGCAATACCTCTTTGATCTTCAAAATATTAACGATTTTCGAGATATTTGAATTTTACTAATTCACTACACTACATTTTACGGTGGTCGACGTAGCATTTACCTGTTAAGACACCAGCATGCCATGAAATGTTGACATTTACCTAACCGTTATTGATAATTGGTGATAATATTAAAATGAAACCATACAAAAATTACGTAATAAAACACATTATTATTTGATACGAGTTGTAAGTGGTCCTAGTTCAAGTCTGTTCTAATGCTGTCTTCGTCTCATTAACTGGAGTACAATAAATGTGTTTTATTACGTAATTTTTGTATGGTTTCATTTTAATATTAATAACAATTATCAATTACGGTTAGGTAAATGTCAACATTCCATGGCATGATTGTGTCTTAACAGGTTAATGCTACGTCGACCACCGTAAAATGTAGTGTAGTTAATTAGTAAAATTCAAATATCTCGAAAATCGTTAATATTTTGAAGATCAAAGAAGTATTGCTTTTTTCTACAGAAATGATGGGGCTATCCAAATTAAATGAGTGAGTTGTAAAATAAAGAGCGATAAAAAATTTGTAGCTGATTTCATCTAATTCATATGGCTCATGTGGCGACATTTACGAGTTAACTCAAATCCTCTCACACATTCTTGTTAACCCTTACAAAAACTAGTTCATACCCAATTTTCAAGTCATTATGTAGAAAACTAGCTGATCTATTAACAAAAATCTATTTTATTTTTTTCGCTTTAACATCCTGTACCTCAGTAAGGAGCAGACCAAGACCCATTATTCTTAATGAAAATATTATTATTTTGGCCTTCTGAACATACATTTACAATTTGGCCCATTACTTATGGATCACCCTGTATAATCAGTCTTACTTTTAAACCACCTAATACATTACTGAAAAACTTTCTTCCCTCCAATTCAGGATTTTAATTAAACTCTTCTAATCTCACTAATATTTTCCAGTTCACCAGATTCAGAAATCTCTAATTGAATAACGTTCCAGAAAAAGGAAACTAACAATTTCTCAAGACTGTATAAAATTGCTTTCATGATTAAGAAAATGAAGATCCACTTTTCCGAGTTATACAGCGACTTTCGTTGACGATGAAAACAAATACCAATTTATTTTTGCAGAAATCCAGTTCGCCAGTAGTTTTTGCTAGCGACTGCAAGTAATTCTTGCTGATCTAAAAAGGACGAGTAAAAGTTTTCAAATGAAATAGCTTCTTAAGAAACTTACAGCTAGTTTAATGGAGTATTTCCGGTAAAAATAGATCTATAATATTAACATGGGGTCTACAAAGGTATTTTTCCGAACTATTATTTTACAGAGATGAAAATGGAGATAAAAGGAGAACTCGCAATAGCCTTCAAATATATAAAGAGAGTATTATGCTTTATACGTCAATAACTAATTGAAATCTGTCCAATATACCTAAAATTATCAGATTTACAGAGTGAGAATTTTTTACTATATAGGGTATATACACATAGATTCAAAAGTTTTGCATCACCCTAAATCTCCGAAAAAAAAATGTGCTAATTATAAATGGATCAGAGATTAATCAAATGATTAGTTTCAATAAAAAAAAAGTGTATATTTGTCAAAAATTTTCATTATCCAATAATAAACTTGCTTTAAACATAGAGAGTATTCTTGGAAATTGAATAAATTAATACAAATTGATTCTTTTTAAAGAAAAGGTTAAGTGAGAACCTGCATGAGAACTTTTAATGAAGAGTATTTCCACCTCTAGAATTTATGCAAGCTTGAAGTCGCCTGCCCATGCTGTTTACCAAATTATTGATATTCCGTTGAGGAATATTTCGCCATTCTTCTTGGGCCGCATGAACAAGCTCTTGTACACTGCTGAGTGGATTTCTGCGTGCTGCCACTGCCCTGGCAAGCATGTCCCAAGCATGTTCCATGGGATTCATGTCAGGAGATAGGGCAGGCCAGTTCAACCGATTGATCCCTTCAGTTTCAACATACTCATTTACAGCTCTGATCCGATGAGGTCGGGCGTAATGGTCCATGAAAACGAAGGAATTGCCAACAGCTGCGCGCCATAGTCCCACGTGGGGATGAAGAATCTCTCTGAGAAACCTATCACCAGTCATCGTTCCCTCCACATGAATTAATTCTGTGCGATCATTTAACATGATACCAGCCCAAAACATAGCAATTCCTCCTCTGAAGGGCGGCACGGGGCGAGCATGGGCAAGCTGAGCAACTCTCGTTGGATCCCGCCACACACGTACTCGATGGCTATCTTGTACCAAACAAATCCTTGTCTCGTCGGAAAAAAACACCAAATTCCAAAATTCTTCAGGCAAGGCCGCGTGTTCTTGAGCCCACTGTAGTCGGCGAACTCTGTGCTCAGGTTGTAGTTTGGGCACTCTTATTGGTCGGCGACACCTCAAACCTGTCGCAAGTATTCGTCTTCGTAATGTCGAGATCGATACTTGAACTCCCCACGCATGTCTCATATCTCTTTGGAGTGCTGGTATTGCCATGGTCGGGTTTCTTCGGATAGTTAAGTGAATATAGCGGTTCTGCCGCTGATTAGTAACACGCCTTCTTGTTAAAATGATGTTAAAATGATCGTACTAAAAATGTTATCTTACAAAAAAAACTGTGAACATCTGTATATTGCAAAAAATATGGAACATATCGAAATGGTAAACATTGTAAGCAAGTCAACAAAAAATGGTTAGCGCAAAAAAATTCCTTCGCATCCGAAGAAGGTCATGCAAAACTTTTGAATCTATGTGTATAATACCTATACAGGTGTTTCAGAAAAAGGCTTTGTTACCTATTATTTATTTAAAATAATAAGGTAAAATTAATTGCAACGGCGACTCAATGTGGAGAGCACCTCAGGTGTGAATTCGGAGACCAAACTAATATCAATTCAGGGAGTAGTCTTACCGGTTCGCGGATAATCCTACTTTATTTAAATTATTGAAGTTGATGAGATAATAGATGAAGTTAAGAAACCAAATGAATTTAATAAGTCAATAAATCAAGTCAAGAAATGTAATTAAACTTAATCAAGAAAGGTAAGTGGGCGCCACCCTGAATAATATTAGTCGACTTGCTTTTCACCTCACATCTATCAACAAACCTGGGAATACTGGAAGGGAAGGAATATGAACAACGTTGTTAAATTTACAAGTTGTATAATGATTTTAAAACTAATATCACAGTAAAATAAAAAAATGTTGTGGTTTGTTGAA
Organism: Galerucella pusilla; assembly: GCA_910591695.1. Lineage (NCBI taxonomy): Eukaryota > Metazoa > Arthropoda > Insecta > Coleoptera > Chrysomelidae > Galerucella > Galerucella pusilla. Next base: position 18,565 of record CAJUYI010003418.1, on the reverse strand, counting down.
GCACGTTGTTGTACTTTCCTTAACTTCCTTGGACAGGTCCTAGGTGTCTGAGATGTCCCTACCTCATAGAAACTACTTCGTCCGGAAAATTGTCAGGTACTAAGTGGCAGGTACGAAGTGGCAGGTACAAAGTGGCAGGTACTAAGTCGCAGGTACGAAGTCGCAGGTACTAAGTCGCAGGTACTAAGTCGCAGGTACTAAGTCGCAGGTACTAAGTTCCAGGTACAAAGTGCTACGAAAGATACAGTGTAGCAGCAATAGTTACATTTTTTTTATGTAAAATTCAGGATATCTGCAGTGGGTAATTCGTTTTACAATCGTTTAAGGAATACATTTAAGAACGTGGTTCATAAAAAGATATCCTGTATTTTACTATTGAAAAAACAAAAGAAGCAGTAAAGAAATGTGATATGATATTATTAGGGAAATCCTATTTATTTCCATTTATCAAAGAAATCAAAGAAACAATATCTAAATAACATGAAAACTCAATTTTACTACTTATTTCAATCACAGAAGGCGAAAAAAAAAATGTAATGAAAAATGTAATCCGGAAATATAATATTCTAGGTTGGTACTTAGATTGAATTAATTAATTAAATAAATATACATATTTCAAAGACTTACACTATATACATGTGAACCTTTTATCAACTGTATAAGAAAAACTAGAAAAGATAAAGAGCAAGATAAAAAAAGTATCATTGTATGTGTGTATCTGGCGCTTATCACTAGGAGGGAAAAATATAAAAGCAAAAATCAGAAATGAAAAGCATATACGTAAATGCAACTTACCATTCACATTGAATGCACTTTAGGAAAAAAAGAGTTTGAGGTAAGCCTCAAAAATTATTAACCTTATCGGTTAATGGTTCACAGGAGAAAGAAAGCTTATTCTTACTACTCGCTATTGAGTTGAACCATGCGATGAGCAATCGACATACGTTACAAATTTCCTTCCCTGTTCACATGCTCCGCTTCGAGAAAGAATTTACATATTCGTAGTGTGTTCTTCATTTCTCTCTGTATAGGAGAGAATAATTGAAATATTTGACCAATATGAGTGTATGTATACTGATCCTCACCAACGGAGATTATCCGTCGCACAATCAATGTAAAAATTCGCCTTTCAGCGGTGATCGGTGCTACAGGTTCTCGACGAGAATCACATGTTGGTAAGGAAAAAGGACTGGCTACTCGCCGTCCGGTAGATATTTGAATATTTCAATGATAGTGGCCAAATATAACGTTACAGGTTCCCGAATCTAGTGAAAGTGGATAAATCAAAACTAATTGGGGTTTCCTTCCCTTTCCAAATATGGTTTGTGGGAACTGTTAGGAATGTAACTGAATTTACAGAAAAATTTGTGCTTGATCGACTGAATCTACGAAAGAGATTCTGCACAGAGCTTCATACACTATTTTTTCTCCGAAGAAATTTGATTTAAAAAATATGAAGAAATTGTACTACCCGGCACTCGAACCCGGCACGTACAGATTGAAAACAACCTTATGCGGCGCTTTTCCTCACTGTGCCACGGGACCACATTGTTAAACTAATAGCATAAAGTGTATAGATATGTTACTGTTATGCAAAATCAGTAATAAATTATTGTAAACAAAAATTAAGTTTAAATATGTATTTAGGTACCTTGGTCATCAAGTATTTTTGGTCTGGTGCTCGACGTTTCTTTTAAAAACTGGCGCAAAAGATTTAAACTGTCATAAAACACTGCCAAACTGTCAAATATTCTACGGAAAATATTGGGTCTGCCTACTTGGGTATTTGAAAATCTAGATTTATATTGGTCAATTTTTCAGTTTTATAATGAAAACCAGTGTTATAATGAGTATCATTATGAAACTAAAAATAACAAATATTTGGAAATTTCTTTGCTTTTCGGAATATTTTCACATACAATAGACACTGGTGTATGAAAATACTTTTTCGCGCGATCGATCTTTTTTGTTCATTTACAGCATCGGTTGTCAGGACAGTAGGTTGTGTTTACTGGTTTCTAAGTCTAACACGTCGGTAAGTGGTTTACTTATCGTTCAGACGTCGGTAAGTGAATAACTTACCGACGTCTTGGCCCTACATACATTTAAGTAGTCCTTAATGATATATTACTCCATTCATTACACAAAAGGAGCGGAAAAAAATAAGAAGATTCATATTTTTCTAATGAAAAGAACCGAACAGAACAATATGTAATTTCACCAAAATGCAAATCATATTTTGAACTGATCGAGGAGTATAAATGTCACTTTTGACATTTCGTTCATTTCAAAGAAATTTAAATTATTTTATTTGAATTTTATTTTAATACGATCGCGCAAACAATGGTATAAGCATCTCAAACGTTAAGGGTAATACTGGTCTCCAGCAAACAAACATTGCTGTCGACGGTAAACAACCCTTACCGTTTTTAATACTTAATATTCCATTGGTATCGTTAAAATATGTATACTTGCAAGTATCGAATGGCATGAAACTGACGTTACGAGGCAACAATAGACAGATTTTGATTTCTGCGCAAGACAGTTGGCAAACTTCTTATGTGTAACGGAGTCTAATACTTTTGAAGGTTAATTTCTCAAATTTAACAACAGATCTGCATTAATTAGGTTATGGCCACTCTTAGCCTGCCTACTGCCATTTTAAATTCTTCCAGCTGGAGATTATTTCTCATTTTTCATAGTTTTCTATGGTAAACTCTCCTGGTAAATGCAAAGTACAGATACTACTTGCGATTTTATGTTCATCTAACCTTATGTACCTCCATTCAAAAGTTTTTCCTAAGAGAGCTAGTGCTCTTTGAAGATGACGATTTCAGTTTTTTTACATATAACAAAAATACCGCTAACTTCAATAAACTTCCAACTTGGTACATTGTACTTACAGTGCCGTGACAAATTTCTAACTGGGTAACGGCATTTTTATTAACATACCAGCATTCTACATTCACTTTAAAGACTACTGGGAGGTATTTCTTCCAAAAATTAATTAGGTATTAGGAAAATCAACTCAAATCTATTTTCATTTTGGCATTCAGTCTTTGATAAGTTAACAAAAATGAACACTACGTCAAATTCAAAGTACCTGAATGTTTAAGATACCAACTCTTATTTCCACCTGTAATGCCCCAACGTAGCAACAGTTCACCTCTTCCTTGGCTTTCACATTGACCTAACTGTATTACTCAACTTTTGATGTTAAGCAAACATGAATACCCTAGACAGTTAATTATAAACAATTTTCTAACCATCTTGAGCAGTTACCAAGAATATGAGCATATACACACTGACGGATCAAAAACGGACCAAGGTACTTCCGCAGCAGTATGTAGTAACTAGTAGTGAAATTATGGCTTATAGATTACCGGAAGAGTTCACAATTCATTCGGCAGAATTATATCCAGTGGCTAAGGCACTAATATACTCTATAGAAACATATACAAATATGTATTCTTTTTTTTTTATTCTGTTATTTAACGTCGGTCTATTTCTGCGACTGTGGCTAATCACCGACGCCGGGAGCACTCTACCCCTAACCGGAAATTTTGGCGAACCCACTAGTGTTCCAACCAGTGGTAGCGTTCATTAACGAGCCCAACATCCATGGACTCGGGACCTCGGTTTTACGTCTCCTCCGAAAGACGGCATATCTACATTATACCTCGTGCTCATTGGTATAATGCCTGCGAGCTGTGATATGCTAGTGCGCTGCAGGCTGTATGGGCCCCATACGATGGTTTTCCCTGGCATGGTCGTCACCCATCCAAGTACTAACCATGTCCGACCTTGCTTGACTGTAATTATCGCATCGAACGCGTTCCACTACAGTGCTGGGTCGTCGGGTCGTCGCCCCAAATATGTATTCTCAAATTTAATTTAAAAATCCATATTAATAATCAATACCGTACCACTGCTAATAACCCTTAGTGGTTGATGCAGCTAAAATTAAAAATTGAAAAAAAAATTTAAAAAATAAAAAGTTTACTGAATGTTATGCTTGTTGTATGGAAAAATGCTAAATTCCCCTAATGAATAATATGCTGATATAAAAAACGCAGATTCACAGTGAACAATCCATCACTGCAGGGTTATACAATGTACCAAGCTCTTTTTTTAATATGATTGAAAAACTAACACTTACCAGCGTCAATTTCAAGAGGCGCTTGCTCTTTTAACAGGGACTTTCAGATAAAGATAAATTGGACAAAATGGACATAAAATCACATATAAATATATGGTGAATGTTATTTTTGACTTTGCCAAGTTGTTCTTCACTGTATATAAACTTGTGGAGACATCGGATCGAATTTTTGAATACACTTTAACATTTTCTCAAATTCCGTTTTGTGTAATTCCAACGCCAATCACATAGAACGTGACTTGTAACCAGAGTCTTATATTTTTGGAAGACAACTGAGAATCATATTTCAAATTATTCTTATCTCCGTAGAGTGGTTGTTAGCCGGAAAAATAAGCTTGTCGAAATCTCTTCATGCAGTCTTTTATTCAGATTTCTGAGAATTTTTTTCGAAGAAACTTTTTTATTTTTTTCATGAACATCAGACTTGAATTCTTGCAACAACAAAACTTGCATCAACCTCAGAACACAAACTTATTCAAAGATTCAAGAAAATGGGAGCTCGTTTGATGCACCGAGAGAAGAGTTATTCAAATGAAGTGATTTGTTGGACCCCCCTTTGTTTAAAACTAACTAACATTGCTTATTTATTATTAAAAAGACGTATTAACGTGAAAATATTAGAAAATTTTTATATAAAAAAATGATTCGAGTGTAATTTCTTTGATGTGGAAAAATTTGTTCTCCTTAATGCACACCTTCATACAATTGTTCTTCAGAAACTATAAAAGTCTACGAAGCACAATATAATATTTTGTTATAAAATATAACAATGCTATCTGTATCTGTGGAGTAGGGAGGGTGAGTGTAGGCTCACAGCACTTAGGCCACATGTGACTCATTGTACATCCTCCCGAGGAGTTGTTCTCCTAGGTCATTGTCCATCCTGTCCTTCTCAGTAAGGTGGACAGGTCACTAGGAAACATCTCTTTTATGCTAACAATGCTATTTGGGTATTCATAGTAAATCATTTGAAAGTTTTGACAGAAATTTACATTTTTTAAATAAGCCCATAGATTATTAGCCTCAAATTAGATCTACTTTATACCGAAAAAATAAGTATTTCAGTATAATTGTACATTTATTGTTACGATAAAAAAAACTTATTTGCTATAAATCTCATATTTCTTCACCCGTAAGAAATTACATTAGCCTACAAATTATGTGGCAATTGAAACAAAAAATTCTCACCCCACCCTTCCCTATTATTCAGTAACGGTCCCCAACTGTATACGTTTGGCGTCAGTCTGCATGTGAAAATAGTTCAGTTTTTGCAATTTTGCTAATTATTTTGTTTTTGTGAAGTGTGTGGTTAAAGTGCTCTGGACAAAAATAAGTTTAATAATAGAAGGAATGAATTGTTGAACTCATGGCGATTACAAGAATTGTGAGATATCTTTGAAGGTGAGGAAATAAACGACAATTATATTCAGGTAGGTAGAAGTAACAAGCAAGCGAAATGTTCCTCAAACATACATATTTCTCAATTGAACCTGTCAGATCTACTCCAAGAACTCTAAAAAACTACGATGGGGAAAGCATTAATGAGCACACTTAAGGATAGACAAGGCTATCTTGTGGATACCATTATTGGTTATGTTTTAGATCATGTAGGTATGTTTGATTTTAACAATGTACTTATATGGTTTCTATTGTATAAATGTATGGTATCTATTTTAAAAATGTATAGTTTTCTTTTTAATAGATCAAAATATTCAGCAGCAAGTTTTTTATTCCTATCCTGCTTTCCTACCGAACAGTTTTATGCATAAATAGAGACCAATAATTTTTATTAGATTCAAACATGTTTGTCATAAAAATAATGTAATTTCAATCCATGTCCAGACTAACCATCGACCAATTCGATCGACTAGTTCACACATACAAAGCAAAAGTCAACTTTCTTGCTCGACATAGTCTGGAAACGGCTTAGACAAATATTTGTGAAAAATATATTTTCCCAAGTAACCTAATAACCCATACTGCTTAATACTCCGTGAACTTTTAATATATTTCTAAATGATTAGAAACATTTCAAAAGCTTAGTGTATTGATTAGTGCATGTAGGTAACTTCCATAAACAAAAAACAATACCATAAATAATTCGGTTTTTTAGTGAAATATATTTTTTCACTATAAGGCAATATAATGTTCATGAAAATTATGGTTCGGTTGTGAAATATTGTTATATTAATGGTGTCCAATATTGTCCAATATTACGCGTATGCTGAAAGCTTGCAAATTCAAAAAGCGCGCGCGCTAGTTCATACCGGTAGCCAAGGTAGGCGCTAGATGTTAGTTTGCAGAAACTGTGAATAACTTTTGGCGTTCATGGTTTGGCGACGTTTATCTGAAAGGAATATTGCCCCTGAGACTTTATAATTGGTATTTTTATCAGACAACCAGCGACAATGTTGTGACGCGACATTTCCTTTAGACGAGAATGACGCGGCATCATCAGAAAAAATAATACGTCTCATAAAAAAAGGGAAGGGCCATCAAAAAAGGTTCTGGAGAAAATTGTGTACTCAGTATTGCTTTTTCATTAAGTGGATTGAATGAATGGTCGATTCTTGTTTTGAATTTATCAGCTTTACCCAAAAAGGGATGTCGAAAATGCAAATGAAAGGGATTTTAGGTTTCTCGATTATTATCCTGGATTAATAAATTGTTAACTGTTTCTCATAAATAACAAATTTGGTTTGTTAACTCCAGCGGTTATGATGATGTGACTGCAGTAATTTGAAAACTAATTCAAATATTTATACAGGGTTTTCCTAAATTATTGCCAAAAAATTCAGGTAAGTAGTGACGAGTGAATTCCCACTACTGCATTGTAATTGGAACAAAGTATCAGAAAGACTATTGTATTTTAGTCTTCTCTCCGAATGCAGGAGAAAAAAGTTCAGGATTGAGAATCATAAAAAATAATCAAAAATTCAAAAAATATTTTTTCCACTACTATCCGAGAAGTTGACAATTATTGCTTCTTCTAGCCAACTGAAAAGTTGAATTTCTCAATTAGCGGTTAATAACTTTTTCTATTATCAACCTAGGTCAATAATGGACAAATTCAAATATTTTGAGAATTCAGGTATAGTATTTTTTTTTTAATTTCTTGGGAAATTAAACCACAATATTTTTAAATTCTTTATTTCAACGTTTCGATAGCGTTCCAGCTACCGTTGTCAAGAAAAAATAAGTAGAAATTAATTTTTATCCCTAACTGACACAACAGAAAAAATTTGACAACTAGACAATCAAAAATTATTTTGAATTGAGTTAACTGGATATTTATATCGAAACAATTGTCAATTTACTTGCAATTTACAGATTTTTACAATTATTTTGAAGTTATCAAATTTTTATTAAGGTCCATTCATAGTAGATCATATCTGTGGCAAAATGTGAAATAAAATATTTCATTTTATGACATTCCAACGATATGATAGTCTACTAGAAATGGAATCCAGTGAAGTGCACGTTCCAGGAACGGTTTTTATTGGGATAATAATAATAGTAATAATACATTGAGATCAATACTAACAAAAACGAAACCAAAGAATGAAGAACAATCTTCAAAAAACTGCATGTATCAAATATCATGTGAATGCGACAAATTTTATTTAGGTGAAACATCTAGACCATTGAAAGTACGAATAAACAAACACAAAAAATATATCAAAGATAGGGAATTCTTTAAGTCAGCTATTTGCAAACATGCTTGGGAAGAGGGTCATCAAATTCAATGGGATTCATCAAAAATAATATTAAAAGAACCCAATAATAAAAGACGGAAAATCAAAGGAAGTGCTTTAATACAACTAAATGCAGATGAATGTGTAGCTAGTATTTCAGCCGAATGTAGTCAAATTTGGTTACCAATGTTAGAAAGAGAAATTTCCAATAATTAATTACCTGCGTTATCAGGATAGCATCATAAGTTTTTATCCAGGTTTTCTTATGATTTATAATTTGAATAGTTGTTAATCGATACACATTTCAATACACAAAATCACAAAACTGAGTATACATATTTCAATAACTTAAATATTCATACACAAAAAACTATCAAGAAACGCGTTTTATTAACAACATTTGCAATATAAGAGGAAAAAAACGCGCTATCCCAATAAAAACCGTTCCTGGAACGTGCACTTCACTGGATTCCATTTCTAGTAGACTATCATATCGTTGGAATGTGATAAAATGAAATATTTCATTTCACATTTTGCCACAGATATGATCTACTATGAATGGACCTTAATAAAAATTTGATAACAAAATTTTGCAGTCTCAAACTTCAAAATAATTTTTGATTGTCTAGTTGTCAAATTTTTTCTGTTGTGTCAGCTAGGTATAAAAATTAATTTCTACTTATTTTTTCTTGACAACGGTAGCTGGAACGCTACCGAAACGTTGGAATGAAGAATTTAAGAATATTGTGGTTTAATTTCCGAAGAAATTAAAACAAGAATAAATAATACACCACAAGGAACATACAGAAGATATTCAGGTATAGTAGTTCAACAAAAACTTGTGCAACATAATTTTGTATACCCAGGAGATTGTCTTCAACATATTTGCCATTAGTTTAAAATTCGCGCAAAACCGAAAACGACTGATGACATAACGAGTACGTTCATAATATATATAGAAAACTCAAAATAGTTGTCAGTCAGACGACGGAGTTAACGCTTCTTGCGGTGCGTTTTTTAAATTTTCATCTTGAATTTGGCTAGTAGTGGAAAAAATTGTATATACACCATGGTTGTGAAGACATCTATAAACCTCGCACCTTATTCCGCTCGGGGCAAAGCTCCTTTCAAAATAATTTTGGTGCTCGCTTAATAATAATAGTCTTTACCACGTTGGTGTATAATATACCACCTTCTCCGATTGACATTAAACTTCAGTTTTAGATTCATTTATTAAACATAGAAGTAACACTTTCACTGTCTAGGCAGTTAAAATGATTTTTAATGCCTATGCATTGAAAAAATCGATTTTCCTCATATTTTCAATCTTGCTCTGCATGGAAATCTGACCAAAAAAAGTAACTCTGATAAATTTAGTCACTGTATAGTGAATTAACTATACCAAGGTAGGTACCTACTGTATATTACAAAGAAATAAAAAAAAATCCTACAATGGTATGGATTGTGTAGTCAACAAATCATATTCTGCATCTTTTTCCAATTCTTTACTTTTGGGAGCTATTAATATTTCTTCATCACTTTCCATCAATTTGAAAGTTATCTCTAAGCACAGATTAATCTCTTCTTCAAACAGCTTAATCTTAAGACAAACAGGTAAAAAACGGATATTCAGCTATAATATACAAGAAACATTGATAATTTCGAAAGCGTGTTACTCCAAAGCAACATGCTTGAGGAAAGTTTTGGCAAAATTATCAAAATTTATTATTGTTCAAGGTGAGATAATTTGTTATGCACATAAATTTTGGAAATATTTATTAATTGTTCATTTAAATTATTATTTTTGTTTCCAAATCTTGAAACAGACATTTTTTAGATGTTATCAAATTGACAAAACTTTCACAGAAAGTATTTTGTTCTTTTTTTTTTTAGGTGCATCGATTTCTGTGATCATTAGCACCAGAATTTGAAGAACTAATTTAATCGTTTTTTATTGAAAAGGTTGGTTGATTTTGAATATTTTATTACATTTTGAATTTTGTTGGCGTTCGTGAAATTGTCTGCGAGAATATCTGATATGTTAAAAATCTGCCGCATATTTCCGTATCCTGGACATTCACATATTATATGCGACACTGTGGTTAATTCCCCACAATGGAGACATATCGGGGGGTCTTGTCCCTCTGCGTTAATGCTGTATACCCGAATCTCAATCTGTGAATCTTCACTCTGTCAGCCCTGGGCAGTGCTTCTGGAGGTCGCCAAGGCTCACCAGAGGGTTTTATTGACTTTAGGTTGTTGTTCACTAGATTCCATTCTTGATGCCACATTTTTTTCAAGAGAGATTTATATATGGGGTTCTTATCAGTAGTAATACCCCTAGGGTCTTGATAATACCGAGATAATTTTGTCATAGAGAATGCTGAAAGCGTGTTGCTTGATAATAGCCCAAGGCCGCAAGCCGAGGGCTATTATCTTTGAGCAACACGCTTAAAGGATTCTCTACGACAAAATTTTGAGTATTTATCAAGACCCGAGGAGTATTCGATAAGATAATTTTTTACTTTGTAGATATCAAAAAATTGATTGTCAATCTGACGCTTAATACTTTTCAATACAAACTTTATTAGTTTTAATCAAAAATTATTCATTTTTATTTAAAACTACAGCTGTGAAAAGTACAATTGGTAAATTAATTGAATCGCTAGATGCAATACCAAATCTTCCCGACATTTTTAATCCAGTTGTCAGTTTGACGTTCAATTAATTCTTAATAAAACATAAACACCAAACTGAAAACACCACATGTAGGGTATATATTATCGCTGTAATACAGCGGTGATTGGATGAAATTTGACACATGACTTGAAATTAAGTAATTTGATTGGTTACTATATTCAGTAAAAAATTATCAGTAGTAATAACCCAAGGACATTGATAATTGTTCGAAAAAATCTTATGACAGATTTTGAAAGCTTGTTGCTTAGAAACAGACCGACGCCGTAGGCGGAGGTCTGTTGCCTACAAGCAACAAGCTTGAGAAAGTTGTCATAACATTTTTGAGCATTTATCAATGTCCGAGGGTTATTCGGATAGAAAATTTTTTGATTCAGTATTACAACCAAATCGTGACATTTCGAAATATTAAATATTCGAATCTTCAAAATCGAAATAAATCAATATGTACCTATGTATACATAGCAACGTGTGAAAATTGCCCATGGTCTGTTTTCAGTGTAATGTTGACATGATTGGCTGAGATTGTTCGTATGATATAAAATGAGGAAATTTGATTGGTTTTTGGAATTGTCAAAAAATGTTCAGTGTAATTGATTTCTAATTGGCCATTTTTGAACAGGTGACTGAAAATACACAGTTTTAATAGGTTTAAATGTGAGAAAAAAAATTATCAACTGAACAATTTAGAAAAGGTACATAACAATTCAGACTTTTCTTAGCATCGGCAACGATTATGTAATTTAAGCAAACCTATGGAATCAAACAATCACTTCCACGTCTCACATACATAGGCTTATCTTTTATTCTTTCATTTGACCCAATAATGATCACAACTATTTTTTTCAATCGACTTTTATTACTAATATTGGATATATTATAAGTGGAGCCAGTATTTATCTATGAATATGACGTGTACATCCACTCAGGTGGTCAATGCATTTTAGTATGAATAAAATTTATTATCACTATTATTATAAAACTATGGAGAAGAATAGTTAAAAAGCAAAATGGAGAATTTGGGTGGCAAGTAGAATCTTAAATTTCACCTTTGCTCTACATATCTTTATGCAAGACATAGACACTATCTAACGTTTCCCTTGAAAACTCTCATTCGCAATTAATCTCACCTTTCCAGCTTTTATATTATGCCGTAAAACAATTCGTGGGTTTTGGTTACCTTCTTATACAGTTCGTCTGTCGGTTTCGGCTTACGTGGAAATGGAACGATGTTCTTTTAGAGGTAGATAAATCCACTTTTTGTGTTGCCAAAATTGAAACATAAATAAAACATTCGAGTCTTTACATACAGGGTAACTCATTAGGAACTTCAAATGGTGATTAAAATTGAATGGTTTTGTACGGTATTTCGAAGATTAGAGAAGGGAGAGCAGATATCATGACTTATACAAGGCATTTTAATGGATATTATCAACTCCACATAATTCTGAAGACTGAAACAAAAAAATGACTCAATGACGCCAATGAAATGAAAATTGGTGTTTGAATGGCGTTGGAAAAATGATGGTAAATACTGCAGGTTCTTGCCCAACTGACCGATTAAATTTGGAGGTAAAATGAGTCAGTTCGCAGGGCTTTGTTACCCAATGAAACTTAAGGAGAAAAATTAATTTTAAACTGACTAAAACTGAACTAAACTAAACTAAAATAAAGGGGTAACAATTATATGTAAAAACATACCAGTAATCCAGATTCTTATCAGATAACGACAACTATTTGTTTTTAAACTGGTGAAAAAAATTATAATCAAAGGACTACTGCACAGTTCCACACTTGCTGCTTTGCCGACAGACGATGAGAGAAGACCTGCCGGTATCTTCTCCGTTCTTATTTAAAGCCTCTTCAAAATTGTCAATATCGCGGTTAACTACATTAAGAATATTTATTTTTGGACAATTAGTTTATTCCATCACAAATCACAAAAGTGAGTATTTTATTAATTATTCGAATGCAATATTTTCAGGAAATATACATAGACTATTCCACCAAAAATCAAAATTCTGAAGAGATTCATACAGTGTGGAAACCACTTATGGAATAAAATTCTTTATGTCATTATTTTAGAAAATTATAAAAAATGCCGAGACACGTTAACTTTTGAATTGAGTTGTGCGTTATGTGAACATAAATTTAAATGTACAGGGTGATTCACGCAAGTATGCCACAGTCGGTGTTGTGTTTTTTTTAAGGAAACACCCTGTATATTTGCATATTTTTGAAATCCTCTTGATGAACCGATTCCAATAAACTGAATAATGTATGGTCAATTATGAATTATACAGGGTGAAATTTGGAAATTAATAATTTATTACACTTGAAATATTATTGGTACTTTTAGCTAAATATGGATTTATAAAAAAAATCCAAACTAACCATTTATTTGACGTATTTGTATATTAAACAAAACCTGCTACGCCCATTAATTTTATCATAAATACCTAAAAATTTCCTAAAAACGCCAATAATTAGACAAAATCGGTAAAAAATGTGGATTGTTTTGTATTCTGTCAGTTGTTGATGTGTTGACAGTTTATACTGAAAAAGTATAATTTTTATCAAACACTTTTTCCTTGTCGACATAACAATGAAATATTCAACTGAGACTCACCGAATTGAGATTTTAATGATGATCCGGTACGGGGATAACTGCAGGAGTCAAGTTGAAGTGGCAAACTTATTTAATCACAGGTATCCCGAATTGCCTAAAATTTTACAAAGTACTGTGTCTGAAATTCATGCACAATTCAGAGAACTTGGACATGTCAAATTATTGAAAAGAAAACCACACTTCGTTGAAGATTATGTGAAAGTGGATATTTTGTTAAGTGTCGAAGAGAATCCAATTTCAAGTACACGTTGAATTGCACGTGAAAATAATGCTAGTCATACAACTGTTCTCAGATGTCTTCATAAAGATAAACTTCATACCCACAAAATAACTTTTGTGCAGGAGTTAACAGAAGACGATCCAGATCGTAGAATGGATTTCTGCGAAAGATTGATGAATAAGCTGAACAGAAATGAGATATATAGCTCTTGGTACCATTCTTTTTTTCTGACGAATCAAGATTCAAATTGAATGGAGAGGTAAACCGACAGAGCTGTAGATATTGGTCAGCAGAGAATCCTAATTGGATGGACACATACTCAGTACCCTCAAAAGGTGAACGTTTGGGCCGGTATCATAGGCGACCATATTATTGGTCCTATATTTATATGAAGTTATTCCTGCGTTGGCAAACTTATATCCCAACGCAATAGATCCTAGCTTATCGAGTGAAAATGTTTGGTTCCAGCAAGACGGGGCAACACCCCATTATGCTTTAATGGTAACAACTTATTTAGATGAAATCTTCCCCAATAAATGGATTGGACGAAAAGGTACTATTGAGAGTGGCCAGCTAGATCGCCAGATCCTATGTCGTTAGATTTTTTTCTGTGGGGTTATCTCAAAAACAAAGTATATGCAACAAAATTGGTACAAATAAACGGGTTAACCACGAAGTAAAACCAAGTTACTTGTATGTGGTGACAATTACAGTTAGAATGATTGTCAACTAAAGTTTCATATACTTAACTAATAAATAACTTTACCTAACTGAAACAAGCAATTTCAAACATTCACATATGAGTATTACAATCTAAAAAATAGAAAAAACACAAGTATACAAGATGGATACGTTACATATTCAATTAGTAGTAGTAGTATAGTGGCGTTTATTCATCATATTTTTTTTTTAAATACATCACTTGAAAACATGTTAAAAAACAAAATAAGCATCTGAAACAAACCACGAAGTAATTAGATTATTTGTATGTGGCAACGGTGCGTTGAAATAATAAAGTGTTTGTAAAATTCGCCTGCATTTAATTCGATATATCGGCAAGTGCAGCGAAAATTAATCAACTAGAATTTGAATTGTGTCAACAAAAAGTAAAATACGTAGTGCTACATAAAAAACAAACTAAGAAAAACGTTAGATTTAGTGAAAACAATTAAATAAATAGGTTAGTGTTAGGTTATTAAAATAAAAAGCAATTGATTTAAGGAGAGTCCAAAACGATTTAATTTGCGACGTTGTCAAATTTAAAAAATAGAGAAAGAAATTAGATATATATAATAAGTGGCTGGATAGATCAAGTATCTCCGAAGAGTAGATCTGGGTATCTTGGTCTTACGCTACCACGAAAATAATATAATTAAATTTTAATTGAATACAAAATATAAACAAAATGGATAGTGATGATTATTCAACAGAAGATTCAAAGAAAAGAAAAATGGATGGTTTATTTGAAAGTAGCAAGAGGACTAGCAGAACCCCACCTAAAAGTAAAAAAGATGAAAAGTTAGACCAAATCATAGCGTTGATGAAGGAAATGTCTGCAGATCAAAAGGATATGAAATGGGAACAACAACTTATTAAAAACGAGATCAAAGAAACCAAAGATCAACAGGCTCTGTTTAATGAGGAAATATTAAAGTTGAAAGTTGAAAACGAAGTATTGAGAAAAGAAAACCAAGCAATCAAAAGAGAAAATGCAGAAATGAAAACAGAAATGGAAGAGATTAAAAAAACAATGGAAATCATAGATAAAGAAAGAAGAAAGAATAATGTGCTGATAAATGGATTAAAACTTGATACTAATGAGCCGTCGAAATTGGTAGAAAATGTCAGAAACTTTGTGAGTCAACAATTAAAAATAAATATCGAGCCTAAGGCAGTTAACAAGATAGGGGAGAAAATGTATATAGTGGAATGTCAAAATGAAGTTGATAAAGAAAAAATTATGGCGAATAAAGCAAAATTGAAGGAGAGGAAAGAAGAAAGAGTTTTTATAAATAATGATATGACCAAAAAGGAAAGAGAAAAACAAAAAGAGATAAGGATGTTTGCAAAAATAGAAAGCCAAAAGGGAAAAGACGTGAAAATGGGATACAATAAGGTAACAGTAAATGGACAAGAATGGAGATGGGATAAAGAAACAAAAAGAATGAAAATACTGGAAAAAATATATTCAAAAAACTAAATAAAGAAACAGATATTCATGGTAACAGAGAAAAAGACTCGGCAACGGAATTTGATACGAATAAAGTAAAATCAACAACGGAAATGTGGGGAATTGGAACATGGAATGTTAGAAGTATTTTAGGAAAAGAAAAAGAATTAGAAGAAGAGTTTGAAAATACAAACTTGAAAATACTAGCTATAACAGAGACCAAAAAAAAAGGACAGGGGATAGTGAAAATGGATAATGGTCATATACTCATATATAGTGGCATTGAAAATGAGAAAAGAGCAGCAGCAGGAGTTGCATGCATAATACATAGAAGCTTAGAAGAACAAATTACTGGATGGACGGGATGGTCGGAAAGATTATTGGTGATGGAAATGAAAAATAAAAATATGAACACAAAAACTATAATAATTGTATATGGACCAAATGAAGACGATACAGTAGGAAATAAAGATAAGTTTTGGGAAGATCTAACTATGGTTACAGAAAATGCGAAAGGAAAAATAATTATACTTGGAGATTTTAATAGCAGAGTAGGAACAAAAGATGACATTTATAGAACAGTAATAGGAAAACATGGTGAAACATTTAGGAATAATAATGGAGAGCGGCTGCTGGATTTTTGCATATTACACAATTTTATTGTAACTAATACATTTTTCCAACATAAAGACATACATAAATATACACGTGTGATGGAAAGCAGAAATGAAAGGTCAATAATAGATTATATATTGGTGGAAAAAAGAAATCAAAAGGAAGTATTGGATACCAGAGTTAGAAGAGGACCAGAAATAGGAAGTGACCACTATTTGCTTGTAACAAAAATAAGAGAACAAGTAGAAATTACAAACCATAATAAACCAAAATTAGAAAGTACAATAGAATATGAATCGGTCAGATCATACAAACTCCAAAACAAAGATATGGCAGAGAAATACAAAATAGCATTATCAGGGAAGTTCTCAAATAATTATGATTTAATGAAAAATGGTAATTTAGAAGAAATGTGGGATTATTTCAAAAAAACCGTATCGGAAACCGCTAAAGAAATATGTGGTTGTAGCAAGAAAACTAATAAGAAAAAACAAACAGCTTGGTGGACGGACGAAATTAAAATAGTAGT
>CAJUYI010003417.1:0-23538 GCA_910591695.1 Galerucella pusilla | reverse complement strand
TTCTGTGGTATTCTGTTACTATAAAATTTTTCCTAGGAACAACGCTGATTCTCCCGCCAAGGGTGAATTGCGAAGTGTTATTCGTTTCTTGCAAGCAGAAGGTGACAGTGCTGAGAAAATGCATCGCTTGAATGTATGGAGGAAGCTTCATGAGTGATGGTGTTGTTCGTCAGTGGCCGAACTGATGTTCATGATGAAGAGGGGGTCAAGGACGCAAGTCTGTGACTACAGACGACCTTGTTCAATGAATTGACCAAGTGATTAATGAAAATCGAAGGTTCACCATGAGTGAATCTTTGAACACCCAGTATATAGTCCCGACCTAGCGCCAAGTGACTTTAATCTTTTTCCCGAACTGAAGCAGTGGCAGATGACTTGGAACTCAAAAACACCGTCACAACTCACTCCCAATCATTAGCGGCAACATTTTATGAGGAGGGTATGGCAAAGCTTGTTCATAGATATGATAAATGTCTCAATCATCAAGGTGATTAGGTAGAGAAGTAACCTACATTGTACATTACTTCTGTTAACGAAATATTTTCTGTATATTGACCCGTCTTTTCTTTATAGCCTATCGGAGGTTGAAAGAAAAACAGCCCTCGTATCTAAAAACTCCATTATATAAGAAATACAGAATACTTTCATAAAAACACGTTTAAAATTTGATTATTTTACCAAACTAATGTCAAAATTGACGAATAAAAGGTTTGTTCCCGTAGCAATTTCCTAAATGTTATGGACATGTTATGGACATATTGAGTCTGCGCAGTATCAGAGTTCAGGCTCTGCTGGAACGTTTTTTTGATACTGCGCAGACTCAATATGTCCATAACAGTTAGGAACTTACTACGGGAACAAACCTAATATGTTTATGAATTTGTATTGGTAAAGGTGGTATTTACTTGTCCGTTTGTTCATTGATTGATGTCAGTTTCTGTGTCAATGTTTGGACTAGTATTAGTTACAGCTTTACACAAAATTGTATGTTTTTAAAAAAAATTTAAGTGTGCTTCAGAAAGAAATTGTTCAAATTTTTTCCTTCTCAAATTCGAACCCAAATATTACGTTTGGCTCGTTTCTTCCTACATTCTGATAGCATATTTCTCAGTTCTGTACTAATTAATTCGCAAATGAACCCAACACCCGCAGGGACAACCTCGTTATTAGCCATTTTGCTTTCAACTATCGGTTCCACATTCGTTGAAACATGAGTACCAAAAATTGATTCGATTTTAGTTGATCAATAAAAATCGTTCAACTAAAATCGACTAGTGAGAACGCGCCTTGATTTTTGTCAGAGCTGACGATATTTTTGAAAGTCTTGCCTTATCTCGGCTGGTGCGACGCCAGATAGAATTGCTTTCGTAGTTTCAATCAATATACAGTGCTTCTCAAAAGTTCCCTTTTTTTGAACGGTGATACTACTAGCGACAAACGTGATAGCGAGCGTCGCGCAGGTATAGACTCTCCCAACTAAATTACTATTGGATGACGATAGGCCCCTTGCCGGTCAGTGTCGTACTTATACCACAAAAATTATTCAGACAATGCCAAACGCCAACAGACTTGGAGGACCCTGTACAGAGCATTTATATGTCCTGCAAGAGCTGTAGTGGGAGGTAACATTGAAAATAAGCTTGTGCGCATGGGGGCGGGCTCGCCATTACGTTTGACGCTTGCAGTACTTAGACTAATGAAATTTGAAGGCTAAGCTTCTCTACTCGTGGTAACAGATGACGTTTCCAGGCAGCTGAAACCAATAAAATTAAACGTGACCTTATGGCAAGTGACACCTCCAAGTGTCATCAGTCTAAATATCACAGTTCAAAAAAAAAGAGGAAGGCGGGGACTTTTGACAAGCACTGTATATTTACATTGAAATGTATGATATTTTTCGTCAACGTCTACCTGGTAAAGTACTAAAAACAACAAACTTTTGACGTCGGACAGCGTAGGATTTCAAAAGATCGATGCTAATTATACATACAAGTATGTTTATTTATGTAAAGTTACTTTCACACAAAATTCTTAAAAAAAATAGTGTCACTTCTCCGAGTTCATGTCAACTGTCGACGACAGAAGAGGAAGTGAGATTGTAGAAAAACAATTCAAAACATTTATCATTCTTCATCAACTTATATTGACTTCGCTCGACATAATTTTTTAGATCGTTAAAAATGAAATAAAGTCTACTTATATAGAGGAGAACTGATTCATTAAAAAAAAGAATAAATTATATACTGATAGGAGAAAGATGGAAGGCAGTAACAGAAATGAAAGTAGGTAACACCATAAAATAGGTCAAGAACCGAAATATGACGAAGGTATTGAGGAGGAGAAGGATTTTGGAGAGAAAGTATTCGCTGAAATTTAGACATAGAAACTTTTTTGGCTTTTATTTCATCTGCTTAAAAGTTGACATTCATTAAATATAGAAATCAAAGAGTGATTTGCACATGCTCCGATGATTCATTACCTCCCAAGTATGAACAACACATCGACAAGGCAACAGTTAATGCACGTAAATCTGTTAAACCCAATCTAACTTATTCCTGCTATACCTACCCTAATAATTGCTCCATAAATTTCTTAAAAGGATGTTCAGAAGCTTTTGATTGGATCAAAGACTGTAAACTTTGCACAAGAATCTGCACTGATGGGGTGCCTTGTAAAATGCCAAGGTATCTGTATCTATAGAGTAGGGAGGGTGAGTGTAGGCTCACAGCACTTAGGCCATATGTGACCCATTGTACATCCTCCCGAGGAGTTGTCCTCCTAGGTCATCGAAAGTCCTTCTCAGGAAAGTGGACAGGTAACTAGAAGCCTCCGGACACTCTCATAAGACATACCTGACAGTTTCATCTTCCTGTTCACACATCCTGCATAGAGGTGTGTCCACTAGCCCCATAGTTTGGAGGTGTTTCTTTAGTTGACAGTAGCCAGTCAGAAATCCTACTGTTAAACGTAGGTTTTTCTTGGTCATCGTCAAATATTTCTTCGGCACCAGCTTCCCAGGATCGCCCAGGGTGATCCTAGCAAGACTGCATCCTTTGATTCCATCCCATCTTTTAAGGAATTGCATGGGTGTAACGTTTGGCTAGTTCCGCAATTGTCAAAGTCGTTAGGTCGTAGGTGTCACTGGGTCCTAAAATTTTTAGTCCAAAAAATATATCTAAGTGTACATCCGATAAAGTTTTACTTCATTCGCAAAAATATTTTAACTGTCTACTAAAAGAAGTGATACGCCTATGGATTACGAACGCTTTTTATTATTTTAATACTCTCTCATTCATAAAAATAGACTTTAGATACGTGGAAAAATAATAAATGGTGTGTGTATAGCCGCTTTAAACTGCGGGAAAATTCTTATTGTTTCAACTACTGTGACAACTTCTTCATGATTGTTTTCGAGAATCATGTTTTTATTGTTTATACACGTTAAAGTACAGTTGTTCATGTCCAAGCTCTATGAAATTGTTATGTTTTAATACCATAATTATGATGATATGCGAAATCATTGTGTGGTTTCGGTTCACAGGTAATTTGTAGGAAAAGTAGTAGCTATTTATGGAAACGTCAACAACAATTGCTTTTTCGCCATCGTGGTTTTTTTTTCGACGATTACCATTTGAAAGTTTCAGTTTTTTATTATAACATATTTCCGTTTAATAGTTTCTACGTTTTTATTCGTTTTTACAACAGACAGGATATTGTTATTTTCCACACGATATGTTGAATTTTTATTTTCAATTGAAAACGATATTAATAAAGTTATTTTGGTAGCACAACGGAAGCTGCAATAGTTTAAATGTCTTAGTTAGTGAAGAATACCGTCACAACTTTGCCTGCTATTTGTATGGGTGAAATTGATTCCAACAATAAGGGCAATAGGCAATAGGCAGCGAGGTACGAGATTAGCGACGAGGCTTGCACATAGTGGAGCAACGACGCTTGCACGTAGTGGAGCGACAATGCTTGCACATGTGGAGAGACGACTCTTGCACATAGTGGAGCGACGAGTGCCTCGTTGTAGCATAGAGACAAAGCGAGCGACGAGACTAAATTCAATTTTTTTTACCTCATTACAAGTTCTAATAATTGGGCTTCACTTTGTAATCGTACTATTATAATGTATTTTTTAATAACAAATTACTGACTGCACCGCTGACCTATAATTGAAGTTACTTATCACATACAATATTATTTCCAATTTTAAATCAATTCCAAACGACATTAACGATTGTTTTTCATTTTACAGAGAATGGTCTGCCAAGGAGACTTAGAACGGCCTATACTAATACGCAATTATTAGAATTAGAAAAAGAATTTCACTTCAACAAATACTTGTGTCGGCCAAGACGGATTGAAATAGCAGCTTCGTTAGATCTTACCGAACGACAGGTAAACATTTAATTGTTATTAATTGATTTTGGATTTCCCAATTCCTTAATATGGTTCAAAAGCCCGATAATTTTACCTGCTAAGGTTTCTAAGAAGTACACTTCTTAAGGCAGACAAATGTCTCGTCAAAATCAATCAGTATGGAGTGACTTATAATTAGTGGGATGAAAAATAAGTTAATTTTTCTCTTGATAGATTTGTCCCACGAAAAACCTTTTTCCCATATAGACTATGAGCCCGTGGAGAAAAACGTGTCGCGATTTGAAACAGCAGCAAACCCATTCAGAACGATAGTTTATCATGCCACCATCAGTTCCAGAACTGTTGCGTACATTTTCTCTTGTGCAGAAAAGCGCAGTGGAAAACTGAACATTTTATTTTCCACCCCCTAAAAATGTGATGAAACTGTACGCCGTTTGTTACATTTGATAGTAGAACCATAGGAGATCGGTCCATACTCTATGACGTTCAAAAATAATCGTTCGGAAAATCTAGGAAATCTCTAGATTATACAACATATAAATATATATTTGACAGTAGTGCCGTACAAAAAAGGTTGTGTGAAAAGCCGTAGGAAATCTTTTATTTTCCCAGATTTTCCTGCTCAAAATCCAGTAGAACAAATGCCGTAAATTTTCAGATGATATTTTTTGAGTATCAAAATATTGGAAAATAAAAAATTTCCCACGGCTTTTCACAAAACTTTTTTTGTACGGCACTACTGTCAAATATTTATTTATGTGTTGTATATCTACAGAAACAAATGCCGTACAGTTTCAAATCACCTTTTTAGAGGGTAGAAAATAAGAGTTTTCAAAAATGTTCCTAGATTTTCCGAACGATTATTTTTGAACGTCATAGAGTCTGGACCGATCTCCTAAGATTCTACTATCAAAGGTAACACACGACGTACAGTTTTATATCTCGGTTTCAGGGGGTAGAAATGAGAATTTTCAAAAATTTTCCTAGATTTTCCTCACGATTATTTTTGAACGGCATAGAGTCTCCTATGGTTCAACTATCAAATGTAACAAACGGCGTACAGTTTCATCACATTTTTAGGGGGTGGAAATTAAAATGTTCAGTTTTCCACTGCGCTTTCCTGCACAAGAGAAAATGTACAACATAGTGCTGGAACTGATGGTGGCATGATAAACTATCGTTTTGAATGGGTTTGCTGCTGTTTCAAATCGCGACATTTTTTTCCCCATGGGCTCATAGTCTAATAGTGACACGTAAAATTTCCGACTAAAGAGCGGTAACTCATCGTCTTCTATCATATAACTCCAAATTTTGTCCTGAGAAAGTATTCCTTAGTTAAAATAAAAAGAATGGACTCCACGACAAACTCAACAGCAATATAATATTCAGTACACAATGTAGAACTACCTGCGGAACTAGTTTAGAATCATATTATAGACATAATCTTAACTTACAAATATGAATTTGCACCAACACATCGAGAAAATTTGAAAAAAAATATGGTATATGATTGATATATTATAATGATAGATAGATTTGTGTTATCGATTCCAAGAAACCGAGTGATATTTAAGTAAAATGTTTTATTTTTGATATAGGTCAAGGTGTGGTTCCAAAACAGAAGGATGAAGCATAAAAGACAAACATTGGGCAAAACAGGAGAGGATGGAGACGACAAAGATTCAGTAACCAGTGAAGGTAGTAAAAGCGCTAAACTTTCCGAAAAATTTCTTGACGACGAAATGTCAAAGAAGAGCTGCCAAGGGTGTGAAATGCCTACTGCCGGGTTATGCAATTCCCACGAGGAAATTTCTGAAGTTACTTCTACAAGAGTAAACAACAATAACACTCCTAGCGCGACTAATAATAACACTAATTTTAATAATAATAGTAATGGTAAGTACTCTCCTGAATTCTGTTTAAATTCCATTCACAATTTATTCAATTTTCAGGAGCAAGCAGTATTGGTAGCTCGGGTAGTTTCGACAAATTAATGAATGAAGAAGATTCACGATCGAACGAAGGCAGTGGACCGCAAATTTCTCCAAGGATTTCCAAGAAAAATACATCCTCGATACCGAATAACGTAGTGGTGAAAATCGAAGGACGAAGGAACTCACCTAACTCATGTGATAGAAAAGTAGGAATAAGAAAAATATCTCCAAGTCCTAGTCATGGTAAAGACATTGGTATCGGTTTGAATCCATTAAAGAATATTGCTACAAAATTGTCACCGAAAAGCTCTTCTGGGTCGCCGGTGATACCAAATGGACCATTGAGTAAGTAATATGAATGCTGGTTACTTCCCCCTCTCAATTTGTTATAGTTTTCTTGAGTTGGTATGACCCCAGAGTCAATTTGGCCAATAATATCATACTTTCTCATGGTTGTGGTCATCAAAACAGAAGCTACATATTGGTAGATCTCTGGCTTATGTATATAACAGCACTACAGGCATATCTGGCCCTCGGCTTCGAGATCTTTCATTCTCTCTTCCCATTTCCTCCTGTTTCTCGCCTCGTTTTCCCAGTCCCTAACTCCCACTGTTCTAAGGTCTCCCCCAACCAACCATTTTTTCCTTGGTCTTCCTCTTCTCTTTTTACCACCTTCTCCACCTTTTAGCATTCGTTTCACCCATCTATCTTCCGTCATCCTACCTATATATCCCAACCATCTCACTCTCTGTGCTTTAATTATACGGGTTATACTTGAGTGCTTATATAATTCTGAGAGTTCTTTGTGTGTTTTTCTTCTGTAGATTCCATGTTCCTTAATTCCACCATAAATCTTTCTGAGCATTTTACGTTCCCCTATTTCCAATTTATTCTGCTCTTTTTTGTTCATTGTCCAAGTTTCACAAGCGTAGGTAACTGACGGTCTTATTATTATCTGGTACATTCTTATTTTAGCTGTTTTAGTGATATGTCTTTTGATTTTAACATCTTTGATGCTGCTTTACTGCCTTTTTTTGACCTTTTTGTATTTTATTTCCCTTTCTTCGTCTCCTTTATTTGTGATAGTGATTCCCAAATATTCGATTTGTTCCACTTTTTCTATTCTGTAGCTATTATTTCCATTACAGTTTATAATAATATCGGTTTCCTCTTTGTCCTTCATTACCATGTATTTTGTTTTTTTCTCGTTGATCAATAGACCATGTTCTCTTGCCTTCATGTTCCAGTAGCTTAAATATGCTTAAAAGCTCTTTCCTGAATCTTGCCATAAGTACTATGCGTCCGCATATGCTAGACATTGATGTTTATTCACATAAATTAAACCTCTGGTTTTTATGCCACTTTCTCTTAGTATGATCTCTTGAACTAGGTTGAAGAGGGTTGTGGGTAATGGGTCTCCTTGTGTCAGACCTTTTTCTATCTTGAATTGGTTAGAAGTACTACCCTCCAAAGTTCTTTGGCTTATCAACTATTTATATTTTCTCCAGGTTTGCCTACTAATATGGTTTACCAGCAAGTACCACGATCATCTCCAACAACAGCGACAGCAATAGCTTCAGCAACTGTTACAATCCAGAATATTCCAAACGTCATTCCACCATTCGCCTCGAGGGGAGCTTCAGCCACCCATTTTCCAAACCAATACAATATGAATAACAGCCATTCTGATTATCGAGCGGATAGATCTAAACATTATCAAAACATGCCTCAAATGTACACGTCCGACGTGTATAATCCACAACATACAGGAATGAATGAAACACATACGTACCATCGAGGTCAGGTTCATTCCAATAGTGTGAGTCATAATAAATTCAACAACAGGAGACAAGCATATGCTGGTTATGCCAATCAACAGCAGTACTACTATAATAATCAGAATGTGGAAAAGTACGCGATGGGCCAAAATAATTATAACACTGGCTACGCAGACCATTCGGGTTATAATCATTACGGTTACAGTTATAATAGCGATGGTAGCGAGTCAGTGCAGATGCAAAACTCTGTACAAATGAATCAGGAGCATACTGGGACTTATTATCCAATTGAAGGTGCTATACCCAAAGTCCAAAATTCGGTTGAGTATCCAGGAAAAGTTGCATATTATGAAAATAACTACGCTTCCAACCACATGCCTCCAGTGACGACACAAACTAGTGATGCAGCGTATGATATGGGCCAGGAAGTTTTTCCCAGCACCAACAATGGTACTGCTGGAATTATGACTCCACCTACAAGTGTTCCTACGGAAAATAACGAAAATTACAACAATTTCCATCAGTTTTATGCAGGAGAGACTCAAACGCAAGTTCCAGTACCCGGTGAAAGTAGTAATAGCTCATCTGATTTTAATTTTTTAAGCAACCTAGCGAACGACTATACTCCAGAGTATTATCAAATCTGATTCAGTGCAATTAAAAATGTATAGTTAGCTTTTTAAATTTGTTGATTTTTATTGGTTCATTTTTTGTTTAGTTGCTTAATTTATTTCATGGAAATAAAACGAAAAGAAAAACGTTGCATTTTAGAGGTTTCTGAAGAAATTATTTAAAAATGATTTTTCGTACTATGAACGTTGTTTTATATTGTTTTGTGTATTTATGAACGTTTAAAGAAAATGTCTGACTCATGAGGAGATTTTACTAATTATTGCCTTCATTCAAATCTATTAGACTATCGACAAAAATATCGAGAATTTCCCTTTAGTGGAAATAGTAACAGTGCAAAAGTACGCAAACAAACGGCAACAATCGTCAGGTATCAAAACTGCATAAAAATTCATATGGAATTGATGTTGTGGATCACAATACATCGATTAACTTTTCTTTTAAATAAATTAAATAGGTAATTGAGCAAATTACTTCATAAATAATAATATAAAGTCATTACAACATATTTCAAATTAGAGTAATCAAAAGAATTCATATCCATTATTCATCCCATTATTAGAAGCATTTTTTACATACCAAATTGACAGTTACAAATGTTTATTTCAATATGGCAAGACATAAAAAATAATTATTAAACTCTCCTCGTACTAATTTATTTTTGATGTTATTAGTTTGTTAATTGTTGTTCATTTTATGCATATATTTGTTATACGGAATAAGTCTGCTCATTTAGCAATTAAATTATGAAATATGATCCATTCAATTTTTGTAAATTTTTAACTCCATACTGGATAAATATTTACGTACTCCGAACGAGCTCTATTGGCGACGATCGGTCCGGTGCTATGCAGCCACTTGACTTGCTATTGGCAAGCGCGAGCGTGTGCTGTTCCTTCTCACTATTGACTGATATTTCTTTGGCTTTACTATACAGTATTCTTCTTCCAAATATTTAGAAGCTCTTTAGTGATGGGTGAATATTAATATGCATCGAAAAATTTCATGATTCATATTTCAATGAACCCCTTTATTACGTTTATATTTTAAACATTGTTCAGATAAACTGCAAAACTAAAAACCGTAGTGACAATCTCTAAACTTGTAATATAATTATGGTTCTTTTCAGTTTTAAAAATTGTAAAGAATTGTCAATGCAATCATTTTTATTTCTGAAATTGTACAAAATAGTATAGTAAGCATATTGCACATACTTTAATGAGGCCGGATATGGCATATTTACCAAATGTGATTAAGGACCTTCACTTAAACTGTCCACCCTGTAAGCCACTACGAGTTTGGATTATTTGTGTATAAAAAGCTACCCACAGCCTGATGAAACTTTGTTACAGTTACAGCATTTTGTACTGTATTCAAATAACATATTTCGCCATATATTCTTTGAACAATATAGTAAGAAAAAGAAAACACTTTTTAGTAAGAACATTCTAGAATCTCCCGTACTATTTATTTCTATCCATAAATTATTGTTCCTTTGTTAGTAAGGAGAATTAGGATTTCATTTGTGTTTGTGGTGTTATATTACAAGATGTTATCTGAGCACGTCGTCATGTTAGGGTCGCTACTCGATCTGCAAATATATATGGTGAAGAATAGGCCCTAAATCGCATCCTTGGGGTACTTCGGCTAAGACTTCTCGTTTGATACCGAATGACAAATTACTTGTACTGCAATAGTATTAAGTATCAAAAATTTATTTGATTTCATACTCAGTATAAGGACAATTCCTCAAATTTCAAGGTAGTATAATTGGAAGAGTTTTGAACCTTTCCGAATCAATAATATTGCTCTCGCGTGACACAGATGAGCATTTGTTTGTATAACTAATTTCAGGCACATTCCAGGGAATAAAACATTCAACTCAACTCACTAATTATATGTAATCTCGTTAATTTAAATGTCCAGTCCAATCTTGTTTTTTTCCATTTTCTTATTGTTGCTATTTGTCCATCAGTAAACAACTCTTTCGTCTTTCTTATACAGTTTCATGATGTGCTGGTTATGCATTTTTCTTGCTCTTGCTCTTACTATGCTTACTATAGTCTACATCACTAATTTTAAGTGTTTCAAGTTTGTGTAGCTTGGTATGAAATGTTCTGGATAACTACGAAAGACAGGAGAAGTTTTATAGTTGAGCTTGTCTGACAAAACGCTGCGTTTGGCATCGCTCATGCTTCCGGCGCAAACCGTCAGATTCGCCTGCACATTCATTACACATAATTGGTACTTAGTAAGACTTGTTGCAATAGCGATATTATTGACAAATATTTGCGAAAACTTTGTATATTTTGGAGGCAGAACCAACATTACAGAATACCACATACTTATATCAAATTTGCTCGGTGCGCCCACTGTACCACACTCTCTCTTTTTAACTTCCCGTGCCGAACTGCAGGGTTGCCAACTTTATTATAATAAAAATAGCATTGCTTGTGAAAATAAATCGCCGAAATCACCAGCTGCTATAGAGCGAGCGAAGCGAGCAAAAAGCGCAAATTTTGAAAATCGGCGATTTTTTTTTCGAATCGGCGATTTTTGTGAATGATAAAAATGACATATTTTAATAATTTTGCACTTATCATGCAATCTATATTTTTATGAAAATTTTCCTTGGTACTTACGTATTTTGACCTGAAAAACACGAATTTCATAAAATAATCGTGAACATATCTCCAGTTTTCGAGATAATTGATGCCAAAGTTTGAAATTTCACCTTCTATGTATGGCAAGTTTTGGGCAAGTATTGTATCTTCTTAGATCCCAGGACATATTACATACATTTACCATTGTTAATTATGATTTTTGTCTGAGAAAGGCATCATAAGTATATTATTTTTCCGTAATTTTCCTATTATTTCATCAACTAGCCTACATAAACAACGGCCATTTTGATAACCTCTGTGCGAATCTTAAGCGAATAAAGGTGCATTCATAGTTGCCTTGTAGCAAAACAATGTGTTCTCTCTCTTCAATACATGTTAAAAAGAAAGAAATATTTCAATAAAAGAAAGTGAAATTTCGAACTTTGGCATCGATTATCTCGAAAACTAGAGATACTATGTTCTGTATGGGAAATGCACGATTCACAATAGAATAGTAATTTTCTGAGAAAGTAAAGCCGCCCAAAATAGCCGGAGAGAATAACGAATATCGCCCAAAAAATAGCCCGAATCATAAATAGAACCGCCTCTCAAGAAAAATAATAGCCCAAATGGCGATTAATCGCCCGGGTTGGGAATCCTGCGGAACTGTGCCATGCCGGGAAAGAGAGTGACAACCTTTACGTACGATACATTTGGGAATCAAGAAATAAGCATACAATTCTTATGATTTTTACTCATGAGAAATAATGTATGTCAGTTAAATGGTTTACAATGGAATTGATGCTTTCTCTCGTCCATTTGAAATTAATTTTATCCACACAATGACTTATCCATAATGGATTACTTTTTAATGAATGGCAGTGTAGGTGATACCTAATAACGTTTGGTAAATATTCCAAAATATTTTTAAATGTATAAATAATTTTATTGTATAATTTTGTGAAAAAGTAGCATAGACTGTTAATGTAAATATTCCGTTTATGTACTCGTATTGCAGTATATTGTACAGATCTAGTAACGCATTGGTACTCTAGCATTTTAATTCAAAATATACAACTATAGCTTTAATTTGTTTTATTTCTTGCTTTACAATCTACAAATTTCAGTCTACGTATGTACTAATACTTTTGAGAGACACTGATAATAATAATAAATGTTATTTGCGACTAACAATTTTCAAGGGCAAATTCTGAATATCACACCACAAATTGTCTGCACCCTAGTTCATTTTATATCCGGTGTATATTTCATGAATATATCTACCACGATCTTAAAAAATGAGGAATCAGCTGATGCGACGCAAAGCGTCGTGGCGTATATGTATTTAATGATACCGAGAAAGAGACGCTCTATTCAGGAATGGATGACTCACTCTCGGAACAGCGCCCTGTGAGGATAATACATCAATGTCAGACACCTTATATCCAATATTCAGAGACGCTCTATGATTTGCACTATGTATATTTCAATCAAATCGAATTCTGATAAATTTATTCTTGAATATAGCAGTTATTTATTAATAGATATTGCGTTAGTTTTTAATAATATGAATTCATGACTCATATTTACTTAAATTTCTTTTTATACATTGATCTAAATCATGTAATACCAATACGTATTAAACATTAAAGAACATGTATCAACAACTGTAGGGGCCTAAGCAAAATCAACCAATGAATCTGAAGTTTCAAAATGTTATTTTAGTGAAGCGTGATAATCTCGGTGATAAGATAAGACTCAAATACGTCGAAACCGGTCTACAAGGGATGTTGTCCCTTCTAATAACAGAATAAATGGTTATATCATTGCAGACTCGGTTTTTTAAGAAGTGGATGTCAATAACAAACTGTCGGGGCATTTAGTCTGCGAAGTAGTTGTGAACGGTCTCTGCCCTTAAAAAATTATTTTTCAAAAACTTTGTAAACCGCTACCTATATTAGTACCAAACTAATATATTTGACATCTAAATCTGGAGTTGTTCAAAGTTGGATTTAGCTAAACATATAAATTATGTGTTTACAATAGAAGCAGGTTTAATTCAATTTGGTTAGAACAATGATAAATCGGCTTACAAAAAATTTTCTCAATAAATTATGTCTAAATCTAATACTTTTTAATAAATATCTCCTTTATATTTCGAAGAAAATGTTATTGTATTTTTTGGGACAATAAATGGCTGATATAAATGGCGCCAAAGAATAAAGAAATCTGTTATATCATCGCGTGCTGCGCCATCTAAAAGTAGATGGTCAATGTAACTGTTTTTCAACTCTAGATCTCTATTTACTTAACTCTGATACCTGATAGAGTGGGCAACCATTTTTTAACCATAGTTAAATGCCAATACTGTATTGAAATCGAAAATAAAATCAGGTATCTAATTGAAACACGTTTTCCATCATTTCAGAATAAAAAATGATTACATTAGCTAAGAAGTGTAATAATTCCTTATTATTAACTAGGTATTTATTGTTCATTTTATTGAAAAATAAAAGCACCTACCGACATCTATGATATTACAGTTAAACTATTCATGGAAAGTATGGAATCTTCTTTTTCAAATGGATAATAGTATATTATTCAACAAGCATATAATAGCCATTATATGCGAGTAGAATACTCTACTCTCTCCACGACTATGAATTACCTGTTCAGGTAAAATTTTTTTTCGCCAAACTTGAACACTATAGCTTATTACATTCACTTCCCATATTAAACTTTCTAGGAATATCAATCAAACACCAGTATAGTTATTGAAATTCTTGCAAATAGCAATAAATTATATACGAGGCTTGTTCAACTGAAACCCATCTTTGGTCAGGTTAGCCTTGGAAACAATTGTAATCATTCAACTGACGTTTTCCAACATTAGTAGTGTATGCAAACGTCACACTGATCTGTTTATTTCGTTTATATTTGACAGCGATTTTAAGTATTGTGACTTTGAAATGGTGTTTGTTATTAACTATCCGTCCAAATGTGATAAGCGTGCGGTCATTCAATTTTTGTGTGCTGAAGGTGTGCAACCGCTGCAAATTTATACGCGAATGCAAGCAGTGTATGGAAACGCATGTTTTTCGTATCCAACTGTGAAGGAATGGTGTCGAAAATTTAAGAATGGAGAAGAGAGGACGAATGATAAGCCACGACCAGGTGCATTGAATACTGCATCAACAGACAGGAATGTGGCATGTGTGGAAGGCCTGATTAGAGTAAATCGTCGAATTTCAATCAGAGCAATTTCAGAAAATGTTGGTGTGAGTATAGGATCTGTCCTTAGTATCGTACACAAACTAGGTTACAGCAAAGTTTGTGCGCAATGGGTTCCTCGTCTTTTGTCTGAGGACCAAAAAAGCTTGCGAATGGGCTTGTCTTTGCAACACCTCACGGAATACAGTCAAAATGGTAATGACTTTCTCTCGTCAATAGTTTCTGACGATGAATCTTAATGTCATTATTTTGAACCATCCAGTAAGCTGTCATCGATGCAATGGAAACACGCAAATTCTCCGCCACCAAAGAAGTTTAAAGTTCAACCTTCTGCAGGCAAGGTGATGTTGACATTTTTTTTCGACCATGAAGAACCCTTGCTGATAGAGTTCACAGAACCTAGAGTGCATATCATTGCAAACCTGTATAATGAAACTTTGAACAAGCTCCATAAGAAGAAAACGTCCAGGGAAGCCTTCACGTGGTGTTATTCTGCTTCACGATAATGCTCGGCGTCATGTTGCCAGCGTAGTGAAAGAAAATCTGCAACGAAAGAAATGGAGGATATTAGAGCATCCACCCTATAGTCCCGATTTATCGCCTTGCGATTTTCACATCTTTGGGCCACTAAAAAAGGCGTTAAAAGGTAACCGTTTTCAGTCGGACGCAGAAGTACAAAACGCTGTGAAAGAATTCTTCCAGCAGCAGCCACAAGAATTCTATAAGCAGGGTATACATTGGTTGGAGAAACAGTGGGATATGTGCCTCAATTGTAGTGGTAGTTATTTGTTACTGTACTGTCAATAAATTTTTCCTGGACCAAAGATGGGTTTCAATTGAACAAGCTGTGTAATTAAAACGTCGCACTTTCGCTTTTGACATACATTAAACACACTAGACGTAAAACTGATAAAACGATCTTTATCTATATGAGGTCTTCATAGCCCAATGGTCTAGGGCTCTGATTTTGAAAATCGCGAAATTTTAGGCTTGGGTTCGAGTCGAGTGGTGAATCGTGGTGATTATTTTTTAAAGGACTCTGTCAGCCAATCGTAATAAGAAAAAAATTCCTATCGACCAATAGCATCAAAATTACACTGATAATTTGCTAGTAGCAAATCACAGCGATATTTTTTCACGCTGTTTGATTGGATCTTCGTTTGAATGAATGTGTAAGCCATTGGGTACCAGACATTTATCAGTGTCATTTTTATTTGACGTTAAAAATTTGCTGTCAGTTAACCTGTTTAATAAAGATACTTTGTTCGCTTAATAGTTTAAAAAATAATCACGCCGAATTACATTCGTGGTAATAATAAATAATAACTCGGGGACTTTGTCCACTCGTGAGATTTCCTAAGCAACAAAGATTCGTGCATCTAGTTAAAATTATCAAAAAATTACCGCCACTTGTGTAATTACTGTGTATGATGTGTCTTTTGTATAATTTATCTTGAATGTAATTATATGTCATATGACCTTGTCATTATCCACTCCTATTATCCACGGGTGAATAATGTACGTCATTATACTTGAAGAAGCACACGTAAAATGTTAAAATTATTAAATAGTTCTGTACAACATATAATTATTGTTAAAACTCATACTTTATTATAAAATAGACATATCTACAACAAAAGGATTATACTTATACATCATTTTTTGGATTTAAGTTTTGATTATCTTGACACTTCTTATCATCAACCACTTGAATATTTGGAGATGAGCTACTATCTCGCATGTCGTGATCTTCAAGAAACCTATCCATGAAATCGGTAACACCGGGATGAAGAGCATACTTTTTTTTCTCCAATCGTACCTGTTTGAAAAAAGAAATTGATTTTTTCACAAAATAATTGGAGCAGCTGGTACCAACCTTATTAGCAAAAATATCATGCCTTTCTGACTTTTTCCATAAATAATAAAACTGCACCAATTCTCCCACTGATCTCGTTCGTACTTTATTCAACTGGGTTAGATAAAAATTTTTGCCGAACATTCGAACTCCAGCTTCGAAATTCCGACACTCCTCTTCAGACCAAGGCGACATATTTTCATTATGCACTCCAACGTTCATCTTCAACCTTCGCAAAGCTTCCTCGATATTATGTCCACATTGTTGTAGCAAATAAAGAAACTGTTCGTTATCCCTAAGGTGGCTTCCAAGAGGTAAAGATGGTTTTTGTATATTCTCAGCTTTTCGGAGGTAATCTTCCACCACACCATTTTCTATAATATTTGGATCCCAAATTAGTTTATCGTCATTTTCATACGGTAAAGCATCATCATAATGACAGAGTCCTTCTGGTACTTGAGCTTGATAATCACTTCCCACCATGATGGTTTTGATGATGGTATGATTTTCGATTTCATCTGGATTATAATTATAGTGCGAATCGTCATCTTCATTTACCTTGGACCGTAGCAGTCTGGACGCGTCAGGATATTTTTCGTTTTCGTAGAAAGGTCTTAGAGTTGAATGTCTGGAAGCTTTATTTATTGATCTTCGAGGACTTTCGTTTTCTTGATTTTCTGTTAAGTATAAAACTTTCTTTTTCATACGGGATAGAACGAAATTTTCACCAGACGATGTAGAATCATCTCTTTCCAGGCGGATGTCTTCGACAAATCCGTTGGTTATGGTTTCCACCGAGGAATCGGATGATTTGTCGTCGTCGTCTGTTAAGTTTTTGTCTGCAAATCGCTTAGATCTGTCCATTTTGAAATAACCTACAAATGAAATGAACACTTTAATTAAAAATTACTTATTATGTTGTTATATGCAGGACTGCACGCGCCAAACAGGATGGCGAGCCCGCCCACATGCGCACAAACTCATTTTCAATGTTACCTGCCACTACAGCTCTTGCAAGACATAAAAATGCTCTATACAGAGGCGTATTATTAGTTGTCCTCCAATTCTGTGGTCGTTTGGCATTGTCTGAATAATTTTTGTGGTATAGGTACGACACTGACCGGCAACTGGCTTATAGTAAACCAATAGTAATTTAGTTGAGAGAGTCTATACCTGCGCAATCGCTTGCCATCACGTTTGGCGCTTACAGTATGTGTATTGGTGTGAAACTCACTGGAACCTGAACTATCAATTGTGCCCTCTCTCTTCTCCTTATTTTCTGAGGAAAGTCTCAGAGACTTCAGTGTCTCTCTTCTATCCAATAATCTTCTAGGTGTTGTACCCTAGGATTCTGTATTGCTAGGTAATCCGCAAGATCTTTCCAATGGTCAGATCCATTATTATGGTAATGAAATTATGATTGAAAAGAGTGTAATTTATATTTATAGGTGTGTACATTAAGTCTAGAGGGTACATCTTCATGTGCACTTTTTTCTAAAAGTGATTAATAAGGTACATATAATCCTTTGACGGAGTGACTGGACTTTTTTTCGAATATTATATATTATTACTATTATACAGTGTGGATATTTTGTTAAGTGTCGAAGAGAATCCAACTTCAAGTACAGGTCAAATTGCCCGTGAAAATAATGTTAGTCATACAACTGTTCTAAGATGTCTTCATAAAGAAAAACTTCATCCCCACAAATTAACTTTTGTGCAGGAGTTAACAGAAGACGATCCAGATCGTAGAATGGAGTTCTGCGAAAGATTGATGAATAAGCTGAACAGAAATGAGATAGCTCTTGGTACCATTCTTTTTTCTGACGAATCAACATTCACATTGAATGGAGAGGTAAACCGACAGAACTGTGGATATTGGTCAGCAGAGAATCCTAATTGGATGCGTGAGACACATACTCAGTACCCCCAAAAGGTGAACGTTTGGGCCGGTATCATAGGCGACCATATTATTGGTCCTATATTTATAGATGGAAATTTGACAGCTGAAAAATATTTTAATATGCTTGGAAATGAAGTTATTCCTGCGTTGGCAAATTTATATCCCAACGCAATAGATCCTAACTTACCAAATGAAAATGTTTGGTTCCAGCAAGACGGGGCAACACCACATTATGCTTTAATGGTGAGAATTTATTTAGATGAAATCTTCCCCAATAAATGGATTGGACGAAGAGGTACTATTGAGTGGCCAGCTAGATCGCCAGACCTTACGCCGTTAGATTTTTTTCTGTGGGGTTATCTCAGGAACAAAGTATATGCAACACAACCAACTAGCATTGTAGACCTCAAAGACAGGATAACTACAGAAATACGGAATATTCCACCTCAAACTTTAAACAAAGTTAAGGAGGAGTTCTATAGGAGACTCTGCTATTGCCAACAACTAGGTGGAGAACATTTTGAGCATTCATTTCAATGTATTAAAATCAAATACATCAGGTATTTTATGTATGTGTTTAATAACTGTAAAAATAAAAATTTCACCCTGGATAATTCATAATTGACCATACATTATTTAGTTTGTTGGAATCGGTTCATTAAGAGGATTTCAAAAATATGCACATATACAGGGTGTTTCATTAAAAAAAACCAACACCGACTATGGCATACTTGCGTGAATCACCTTGTACATTTACATTTATGTTTACATAACGCACAACTCAATCCAAAAGTTGACGTGTCTCGGCATTTTTTATAATTTTCCAAAATAATGACATAAAGAATTTTATTCCATAAGTGGTTTCCACACTGTATATAAGAAAATTGGATAATGAATTTCATGTCACCACCTACCCCATCCCATATATATATATATACAGGGTCATTTAGGAAGGTAAGTGAGAATTTCTTTTTTTATTCTATAAATAATATTACTATTATCAGATAGTCCAATTGTATGTCCTGCACGGTGCAGTGATAATAGACAGGCCCTCAAATTGTTTCCTGTGTTTATCCATAAAATATATACTTTTTTTTACCACTCCTACATTGATTATATCCACTATATATATCCAAATTTCCTTTAAAAAATAAGAAGCTATATATAAACTTTGTCAAACTTTGTCCAACTATTCCAGAATAGTAACCTGCACAACAATGACAGTTCGTGCTTGTATTTTTTTGGTCGTAGGTCAAAGTTCAGCGAATAGTTGAAGTTTCTGTCATTGAATTGATACCTTCGTTCCTTTGCAAAATCTATTTAATTCCTACCAAATATATTTGAAAACAGTAGCTTGAAATTTAAATAAATTTCTATTACTCCTCATTTAAGCAAGCTTATCAATAACAGTAACTGTAATAATTATATTATAGATATAGTTCAAATTAATAAACAAGTAAAATAATTTTCAAAATAATTCTTCCCATACTCCTTTTACCAGTAATTTTATTCATGTTTGGCCTGAATTCCAAAACATAATTGTTCATACTCCATTTAATCTATTCATAACACCGATATTACACGCTTTCTGAAACACACTGTATATCAATGCGTCTTAAAACCAACATTATAACAATTTTCGTATTGTTAGGGGTTACCATGACAACCACCTAAATATTAACGGCTTCGAGAACTGGTGTTATACAAACCAACAAAAATAGATAGGTTAAAATACGCGCGGTTTTACAAAACTATCACAAAATCAAGCGAAAACTTACCCCAAATATCTCCACAATACGAGAATTCAATAACCGGTTGTGTAAATTTTAATCTATTTCGGTTTCAGTTGTAATTTCTACATTTTCACTATACATTTTGATACTTCTTTGTTCTTTATTGTACATAATATTTTTGCCGGTATAATTAGGATCAATACCTCAATGCATTTCTGAGGGTTGCTCTTAAGGGTAGCTGTTCTTTTCATCGTAAACGTATTGTCATTCGTCGCTAGATGGAACTGTGATGCATAAACGGTAATTCGGTACAAAATCTTATATTTATACAAATCAAACATTTTGGATTTCAAAGTTTATTTTAACTTTCAAACATCGAAGCCTGAACTCCTTCTTGTACTTATACAAACCGATTACTAGCAGCAAACAAGCAAAACTCAAATTCACGTGGAAGAATCGGATCTGTCCACTTTCACAGGTGCCAAACCACACAAGGAAATTTCTTCAAACTTCCAGATCTTTCTGGAAACTTTTATCTATGTTGTAGGTCCAAAAGGTCTATGAGTTATAAAAGTGCACAGGAAAGTATCAAAACCAAAGACGTATACTGAAAGAGAACTAAAGAAAAAGTACTTTTAAGCACTTACAGATAGAATGCGATGCTCTTCCATTGAAGATACTGAGCTACCTGAGCAAACTTCAAATAGGAGTGAGAAGGGGGATCTTTGAAGCTCCAGCATATCCTGCAAGGAAAAAAATCACTTAATTCACTACTACTGAAATAAATATTCCAAATATGCTGTGAATTATTCTGCAAAGGTAGTCCTTTGATAACCAATTTTTTTTAATCGTTAGTAATCTATTCCATTAATTTTGGCATAGTCCTCGTATACATCGTATATACAGTGTGGAAACCACTTATGGAATAAAATTCTTTATGTCATTATTTTAAAAAATTATAAAAAATGCCGAGACACGTCAACTTTTGAATTGAGTTGTGCGTTATGTGAACATAAATTTAAATGTACAGGGTGATTCACGCAAGTATGCCATAGTCGGTGTTGTTTTTATTTAATGAAACACCCTGTATATTTGCATATTTTTGAAATCCTCTTAATGAACCGATTCCAACAAACTGAATAATGTATGGTCAATTATGAATTATACAGGGTGAAATTTTAAAATTAATAACTTATTACACTTGAAATATTGGTACTTTTTTTAAATTAGCTAAATATGGATTTATCAAAAATCTAAACTAACTAATTATTAGACGTATTTGTATATTAAACAAAACCTGCTGCGCCCATGAATTTTACCATTAATACCTAAAAATTGCCTAAAAACGCCATTAATTAGTCAAAATCGGTGAATAATGTGGATTGTTTTATATCGGTAAATAATGTGGATTGTTTTCTATTCTGTCAGTTGTTGATGTGTTGTTAGTTTATACTGAAAAAGTAAAATATTTGTCAAACACTTTTTCCTTGTCGACATAACAATGAAATATTCAACTGAGACTCACCGAATTGAGATTTTAATGAATATCGGGTACTGGGATAACTGCAGAAGTCAAGTTGAAGTGGCAAACTTATTTAATCACAGGTATCCCGAATTGCCTAATATTTTACAAAGTACTGTGTCTAAAATTCATGCACAATTCAGAGAACTTGAACTGGACTGTTCTAAGATGTCTTCATAAAAAAAACTTCATCCCCACAAATTAACTTTTGTGCAGGAGTTAACAGAAGACGATCCAGATCGTAGAATGGATTTCTGCGAAAGATTGATGAATAAGCTGAGCAGAAATGAGATAGCTCTTGGTACCATTCTTTTTTCTGATGAATCAACATTGACATTGAATGGAGAGGTAAGCCAACAGAACTGTAGATATTGGTCAGCAGAGAATCCTAATTGGATGCGTGAGACACATACTCAGTACCCTCAAAAGGTGAACGTTTGGGCCGGTATCATAGGCGACCATATTATTGGTCCTATATTTATAGATGGAAATTTGACAGCTGAAAAATGTTTAAACATGCTTAGAAATGAAGTTTTTCCTGCGTTGGCAATCTTATATAACAACGCAATAGATCCTAGCTTACCGAATGAAAATGTTTGGTTCCATAAGACGGGGCAACACGCCATTATGCTTTAATGGTAATAGCTTATTTAGATCAAATCTTCCCCAATAAATGGATTGGACGAAGAGGTACTATTGAGTGGCCAGCTAGATCGCCAGACCTTACGCCGTTAGATTTTTTTCTGTGGGGTTATCTCAAGAACAAAGTATATGCAACACAACCAACTAGCATTGTAGACCTCAAAGACAGGATAACTACAGAAATACGGAATATTTCACCTCCAACTTTAAACAAAGTTAAGGAGGAGTTCTATAGGAGACTGTGCTATTGCCAACAACTAGGTGGAGGACATTTTGAGCATTTATTTTAATGTATTAAAATCAAATACATCAGGTATTTTATGTATGTGTTTTATAACTGTAAAAATGAAAATTTCACCCTGTATAATTTATAATTGACCATACATTATTTAGTATGTTGGAATCGGTTCATTAAGAGGATTTCAAAAATATGCAAATATACAGGGTGTTTCATTAAAAAAAACAACACCGACTATGGCATACTTCTGTGAATCACCCTGTACATTTACATTTATATACATTTACATGTTTATATAACGCACAACTCAATTCAAAAGTTGACGTGTCTCGGCATTTTTTATAGTTTTCTAAAATAATGACATAAAGAATTTTATTCCATAAGTGGTTTCACACTGTATATACTTTCTCTGGTAATGATTTAAATAACAAAGTCGAGTTATTTTCTATTTAAAGTCTTCCATAGCTATTCAGTTACGGATACGTTCTAGTCCGTCAGCTTTTCTGCTTCTTTTTGCAATGATATTGTTGTTGACTGTGATGAATCGGTTGCATATATATTGTCAGTATGTGCGAATTACAATGTTATATTCCCCTGAACTAACTTTTTCTCAGTTACGATTTCTATCCGACGTCTCCATTTCCATAAAAATCGAAACTCAATAGATTTCTGTTGACATTTTTCAGATAAGGGTGCAACGTCCATAACATTTCTATTAAGGTTGCCCTGCTCGGGGTTTCAACCAAAAAAATATTTGAATGAAAGACTAAATATTGGTAATAATTGGCATTGTTCGAAAGTGAGGGTTGATTCCATAAAAGTAGAAGGCCATGAGGGGGTGGTAGGGGTAGAAAAAGTGTAGCCGACCTGACAACCCATGATGGATCGAGTCGGCGGGGCCCAACGTTTGCTAAAACCTTTCAACTCAGACTGTGACAGCGTCCTATATAACAGAATCCGAGAACGTACAACTTTCTGGATTAAAGGATATATCAGAATGTTGCTCCTTACTTTGCTGTTAATTTCAGATAGTGCCAAATAAATTACCTCTTATTACAGATTAATTCAAGTAATAAATTGAAT